>WBNH01010194.1:329570-531456 GCA_013401255.1 Urocolius indicus
TGTTGTTTCTGTCATCTTTTGCGGTAATATCACTTTGTTCCTTTGTTTATATAGTGATGTTGCTTCATTTTATTTCATGAAAACACAAATCTTTATGGCATTAATTCTTCCTGGGTTTTGTTAAACTTTTTTTTTTCTTTTTTTTTTTTTAAAAAGGATACTCTGAAGACTGGCAAACTATTAAATAAAGACACTGAACACAGGAATATCATATATTTCAAGTTTTGCCTTCCTAATATCCACTTACAAACCTGTTATCTATGATCATTTTGACTGCAAGGTAAATTTAACCTAAAAAAAAAAAAGCTTAGTGTTACAATCTAATCTAGTCTAAATCACAGTATTAACTTGCTCATTTTGGGAGTCTGTTAAAATGCTAATAAATTTTCAGCGTTTTCAGTTTTAGCCCACATCCTTCAGAATCAATTGTCTGAGACTCAGGAAATCAGTTCTAAGTCTACGATTATGCAAACTAACATGGAAAGGCATGGGGGGGAGGGTAAGAGACAGAAACTGCTGTACACAATAAAATATAAAACAAAAAAGTCAGGTGTGCTTCTAGTAGACAACTGAGCTAACGTTCAGAAACATTATTCACCATAGTATACCACAGTTTGCTAAATCTAATACTTGTTTCTGAACAGAAACACTGTTGAAAATAACCTTGATAAAAGATTCATTTAAAATGTAATAATTTTGTAGATACCTATCAAAAACTAGTGTTTTATCCAGAATAGTAAACATTCATGCCATCCTAAAAAAGCTATGACTGTAAAATAACAGTGAAATGCCTCTTCGAGATATCTGTACTAGATTATTGACCATAGATGACTAGGTAGGCTTAGGATATGTATTGGAAGACTTAAAACAGATAAATTCCTTTGAAAACTCTGTTGTTGGACTTACTGTCAGTAGAAAAACATGAAATTCAGCTTTCAAATTTAAATGTCCAAAGTTAATCTACCGGTAAGAAAAGTAGATCTTACACTATGTTCATACCAATTTAAGAACCTGACTTCAGACAACCAGCACTTGAAATTTTAGCTGCTATCAAGTATTTAGGATACAAGAACCTGAAGAAACAGATCTCACTGACAAAAAAAATTACTACATTGACTTATGTGTTGCTCAGGAATATTTTATAAGAAAAACTTAATTGTATTATTATTATTAGTTGCAACATAATTATATTTTATGTGATCTTTAGTAATATAAAAACTTCAGTGATCTTCAATTTGTTTGTTTAGTTTGATTCTGGTGATGAGTCCCTCCTAGCAAGACAGATAATGCACATTAGAAGTGCACTCAATTGAAGAAGCTTTGCAGAAACACTGTATCAATTATAACAATGACCAGCATAACTTCTTTACACTCTGAGAAGTTTACATTAGTAAATGCATGTGTTGATCAATAAGATATAAGATCTACTAAAATGTAGAAACAGCTGTTGCTGAAATTTTACAAGTTCAATTATAACAATAAATTTGCCCTGATTCGTATTATGTAAAACTCATCTGTCTTCAGCAATGTAAGTAGAGCAGCAAAGATTCTGAGACTTCCATTTAACTATAAATTTTATTTTTAAATGTAAGAAGAAAGAATTGAGAATATTTCCCATCTAAGCAATGTACATTACTTGGAGGCTGCTTATGAAAACAACCCTATTATTGTAATATATGAATATATTAAGTGATATATTTGCCATTTTATTTATAATAACATAAATTATGTTTATAATACTTAAGGAGTTACAGAAGTATTTCATCAACTGAGGTTTATTAATTGGATTGAGTAAACTGATACATGTGGCATTACATCAATAATAATTCTTGATTACACAGTTTAGTGTTGAAGCCGGTAGTTATTGTGTTATAGAAATGCTGTGTATTTATGCTCTCATCACTCTCAGTCACTACAGCAGATACGCAGTTATGCACTACCAAGGAAGCACGAAACTTTCCAGAGATCTTGAGGAAAGAAAGATGTGATAAAAATCCCTTTAGTATTCTGTTCCATTAGCGTTCTTTAGTACATCATGTAATTTTGGAAATCAAGCAGTCCACAGATCTTGTGTAAAGATCTTTTGCCTGGAGTGATGCAGATCTCCATATTAGAAGTAACCTCAGGATCTGTATACCTTGTTTTTTAATTGTGTGTATAAGAGGAATAAAATGTACTTCCCAAATGTAGCAGCAAATGGCCATTTGTCCACTCGGAAGTGTTGTGTCTTAAGGCTTTAAAGATAATGAGATTAACTTTGTTTTAAAAGAAAAAAAAAAAAAAGAAAAAAAGGGAAGTCTGAATAGTGACATCATGAGGTCAAACTTCACATTTATTTATATAAGCTTGAGGAAATGCAATTAAGATCATATTTCTTCTAAATAAAGAAAGAACTAACATATGCAGAGAAAAAACCCTCTGAATTCTCATGTAGATTTTAAGGATATTCACTGTTAACAGGGATGTGGGAGGAGAGCAGAGATGGAGGCTCTCCATTTAGGGATGCTGTTGGGAGTATAATATGTTAGAATGTTACCTTCTAAACAAGTACCAGCATGGTAGTGGGTATCTGTCACTGACAGCCGCCTGTGTGACAATTAATTCTGAGACAGCAGTCATGTCTTCTCCTACAAGCACGGAAAGCAGAAACAGCAGCAGCATTGCCCTTTGAGGATGAGACTTTCTACATACTATGATTCTAGAAAGCAGCTATACATCTATTAACACAATGGACACTATAGCTGTCGCATTAAATAAATAGATCCAGATTGGAAAAGCTGAAAGTGGACATGATTGTCAAGGATAATATGGTTAAGCTGGTGCATCCTGGGAAAAAATGCAATTTCTATAATATTTTAATTTTGAAACTAATAATATTATCCCAATCGATCGCTCATGCTATAAGTTAATTAAAACACCCTCTTAAAAGATACCTGCATCTCTAACAGAAAAGGAACTAGACAATAATATATTTGCACCATAAAAACCTGATTTGCTTTAAGAACATCCCTAGCTTTTCACTTATTTTTTTATATATATATATATTCAGAGAAGAATACATATTACAATTTCTAACTGTAAATTGTTCTTTCACCGCACATAACACATATATACAACTGTCTGATAATATCTTATGATGTCAAAGCCTGGAAAACTAAATTCACGGAGAATGCTAACACTTTCAGTGACTGAATGGGCTTTTTTTTTGTTTTGATAAACTGTTCCATGTTTATTATTAGGGCAAACAATTGTTACATGAAATTATATCCTCAAATAAGATGTAAAGTGAAGAGCAGGCAAAATGAGGGGTTTACATACAGATATTTCTTTAGAAAAATAACCTATAAAATATATTTCAGTATTTTAGGAAAGGAAAAAAATAAAGCTTTATTGCATGGAAGTCAGCTACACAGAGGATACTAGTACTACTGTGCTATCACAACAACAGATACTCTCATAGATATCTCACTGTGAGAGTAACTAGTTAGAAATATATTTTCTGCTGACCTCAGGTAGAAGTCAAATGAGAGCTGATAGGAATCACTATTATTATTAAACTTCATCCAGTTTTCACTATTTTCCACAAATTACATCTGGCATGCTCTTGACATATTAGAAGTTATAGGGAAAGCAAAAACTCTGGCTATCATCTCAACAGTTTTAGAAAATGTTGCCAATGACATGGGTCCCTTTGGAATAAGCCAAAAGGTAAGTTAAATAATCTTTGTTCGTGATCTGGTGTTGATGATCTAACCTAATTTGTGCCAGCTTAGTCTAATGTTAGTAAAGTGAACTTACAACAGTGAATTTTTCTGCCTTTTAATGGTCTATAAGTATAACTTTGCAGAGGTCTTTGAAGTTATGTCAACTGATGCTAATGACCATCTACTTCTGTTTAACTTACAAAAAGATTAATGAAATCGCATATTCAGAACTACATCCCTTCACACAAAATTGGCCTGTGACTTCTCCAGCATTATGTGTCTACAAACCTGGAGAACGAAGGACATTGGACAATTAAAATAAACCATTTACTGATTGTTACCTATTTTGTTTCAAATTTACATACTAGCAAGTTTCTCATTTCATGGAATTTGTTGCATGCCATCACCTTTGATCCCAATTTTTAAAACTGATGGACTTAAGCTGTGCACTTTCCACCTAGAACATATGACCAATGTCTATTAATACAGACAGTCAGAGACTGATGACTTTTGAGCTCCACATTTACTAACATTTCAAAGGTAATTTATATGTATTTTGCAAATGCTAGGTCTTCATAGGCAGTGTGACAAGCACAAACTCGTTTCACATTTTATTTTATGCAAAAATACTAATTTCAATAAAAGCATAAAAACCACTGAGGCAGAAAGGAATGAAATATTGTAAAGGTATATGTACATGCCTTGTGTGTCTTTATTCTCCAGAGAATATTAAAGTAGTCCAAAGTGGTTGTGTCTAAACCTAAATCCATGGTTTAGAAATATTGCTGTAATGTCATGATATAGTCTACATTGCATTAATAGCTATCTATAGAACAGACAGGACAGATTTCTGAGTGAGAACCCAGCACTAGAAAAATATGGAGTAAATTTTATCTATTTATGAGCAAATCAAACTGAGTTGCATTATCATTTTAATATCAATTTCTCACATAGTAGATCAGGAACCTTTCTGATATGTACTTTCTTATATGACAGATGGAAGAAAATGGTACTTTGAGATTTAAGGTATTATCAAACTGTAGAATACATCACAGAGCTCAGTGCCTGTGGAAACCACCTTATCGCAGTCTTCACAGGTTGACAAGGCACATAAAGAATGCATCCGAACCCCTTGGTTTGATCTTTGTTGTTGTCAGATCACAGATACGGAAGTATGAGATTTTCACAAGAACTGTAAGTAGGATGATAGCTAGTCAAAAATGCCAGCAAACCACACCTACTTCAGCAAAAATATGAAGATGGAAAGTGTTGAATGAGAAGAGAATGAGCAGAGGAAGATGTCATTATTACATTACAGTTACTACTAGTGTGGGAGAGCACTAAAAAAAGCAGGCAAAACAAATTCAAGGCTAAGAAAGGTCTCTGGAATTGAAACTCTAATACATTTTCACACAATTTTTAATTTGATTTGTAGAAAGAATAAACATAGGCCTAATGTAGAACCTGGTAAAGTCACTGGAAAGTTTCCCTGTGATATCAGTGAGATTACTATTGGTTTATCATCATTTTCACTATCACTAAAGCTAATTAAATCCCATTTTTTTCTTGTGATCTAACAGTCATTATTCTGAATGTTTCTAACTTTATCAGCCCTTTTAATCTAAATTATGTTGCTCACAGATATTATCTTTTGTACTGAAGGCTATCATCATCTATAATCTACTTTTTTAACTTATAGTGTTGGATTTTTTTTTTTCCAGAATGTGCTAATAAATGTTCCTTGGATATAAAAATTAAAATCTGATTATGGCTTCTTAAAAAAAGCTTTAAGTATATCAAATAATCATTTAGGTTTGTCATGAAATATTTTGTGTGTCCATGTTTAGTGTGTGTGTGTGCAGATTCCTGTGCTTGAACTTTCTAGAATCAATTAAATACATATTCTTTTAATAGCTTATCACTCTACTTTCTAAATGGAGATCACTTTTTTATGTATAATTAATGAACAATATACAAAATATGCCTTCAACTTCTGAATCACACAATGACCAAAAAATATAGTCAGAATTTATGTGGCAGTCAATGTGAGATCGACATTTCAGTATAAAATGACAGGCATGTTTCATTAAAGGCCAAATCCTGCAGTTATTCTTCACAAGGTAATGGAGGCCTTGTACTGCAGTAAGGATTGCCGATTTCAACAACAGGTAATTATTCCATTAATACCTCCATTATGCAAAGAGAGACACTGGCCAAACTACTAAAGTGTCAACCATGAATCACATCTGGCCAGACGAGTTCTCACATATGTGCAGGTTATAGAATAACCATAGAAATTCCATTCAGCAGATGTATTCCTTGTGCTCCTTAAAGCAGCACAATCATTGCACCGAGGCAGTGACAAGAGCTATTTCAATGTACTGGAGGAAAACAGCAGGTAGACTAATTAAATCAGTCTTATTGGTATCTGGCATTTGTCTGGAAGATTTCCTGGAATAGGGGAAAAAAAGCAGGTAAGACTATATTTGGATATGTGCTGATCACAAAATTACTTTTTTCCATGAGAATAGTCATAGATAATATTTATAGTAACTACTTTTATTGAAAGGACCATAGTCAAAATGATTAAATAATTAATTCTGCATCTGATGCAAACAAGAGCCTAAAACATGGATATATAACAGATTGGAGAAATATGCACTCTGGAAAAGACCAGAGGGTATGGGGTTTACTTAGTAGCAGCAAGGTTATTTATCATTATTTATTGGGAAAATGCATAATTCAAAATCTCTAGAATTGAAATTAGAAACACTCTAGATAATGTGTTTTCAATAGCAGTCCTAATAACAACAGTAAACGTAATAAAACAAGTCCAACATCAAACTGTACATAGTTAACTTTGTAATGAGGGAGTGAAATGTTGCCCACACTAGGAAAAAAAAGTTGATATGGTATATTCCCTGGTTGACAGATGGAAGGAAAAGACAGATGTGTTCTAATTTATTTTTTCTTTTTTTTTTTTTTTTGTAAGATGACTAACAGGCATAGATGAAACTGCTTACTCAATAACACTGGCTACAGATATTCATCAGAGCAGTAACGCCAAATATCCTTTAGGATTTTGCCCACTAGTATCACCTCCAGTGACATTCAGTAATAAGTGAAATGGCTAACAGCTGGCACTTTCCTTAAAAATGGCAAAACACCAATCAGGTCCAGTTTGTGCAGCCCTTGTAGAGGGGACCATCTGGAATGCTAGCCTGAATCTTAACAATTAAATCAGGGGCCAGGTCAGGCAAGTAGCATCTTAAAGAATTCATGATACTGAGTTTCTAACCTAAACTGAAAATGACAGAGAAGCTAACATGTGAGACGATATAAGTAGTCATGCTCACCCAGGGGATGGAGGGTGATCAGGTGGTTGAAGTATAGGATATGGAGTTAGGAGACTGACTCTGTGACAGATTTCATGCGTAATAAAATGTGAGTCACTGTAATCAATAGAAAGCTTCCAATTAGAATCAGGTACCTGGGGTCTGTCTTCCAGGTACTGAGAACCTCCTGACAGTGACCAGCTGCTGTCAGCTGCCAGTGATGTGAAACATTTTTGCTTATTGATAAGTAGGAAAGTTGTCTTTTTTCAGACAGGCACAATGCTTCTAAAAGCTAACATGATATTTGCAAATTTAAGATGCTCAGATGTCAAGTATTATCCAAAGAATAAATATTTTATTATTCTATAATAGGAGAAATATGTTTATACTTTTCATTTACTTGATTATAAAAGGCTTAACACTCAACAGGGATAGGATGGAACAGAAAAGTCTCACTAGAAGAGGTAATACTCAAATAACACAGGACAATGCAGTTTCCTCACAAAATTTACAATCTGATTGAAGACTGGATGAAGTAAAGACAACAAGAGAGCCATAGGGAAATAACAAAGGTAGCAGTAACAGCTCCATATGATTATTATGGTTATCTATGTGTCCTGCTTGATGGATCTAAATCATTACACTTTCTGGTTGTTTCTGGGGATATACTTTCCTTCTAAACAAGCAAAAAAAAAAGCAGCAGTGGATCTCTCTTTCCTTCTTTTCATAACTTATTGCTCTTTTCGTTAATCTCCTATTTTCACTTTTACATAAATTTTACTCCTTTTCATGCTTTGATTTTGAAAAAAAATAACAAATAGAAAATACATTTATTCCTTCTGTCTTTAGACATTTCCTTGCAAAATCCAGTAGTCATCTACCTGCAAACAGCTAGGGCATCTTTAGGAAAAGAAACATAAGAAGCCCCATTATCAAGTGATGGCAAGAAAATTATATTCCTCATAAACATTTCTATTAAATGGTTGGGAAAATACCTGAATGCAAATTTTCCAATAATTACAGGAATTGTTTTAATCTTGGAATATTAAATATATTATCACATTAGTTTGTGATAGCACTCAACTCACTCTGTTTTCAGGCTACGTTTTATTGCCACTTTAAAGAGATTTTTTACTAAGATCTCTTCAAATATACAAAAATCATTACTAAAGTGATATGTTACCATTCATGACTGATCCAAGTGAAACCACAGAAATATTAATTTCTTTAAAATTATGAATATTTCTACATACTACATGATATGGAACTTTCTTTATTCTAATATCCAAATATTGCTTATATAAATAATGGTGTGAACCTTCTCCAAACCAGCAACTCAGAAACTTCTTTACTCAATCTTGTTTCCTCTCTAAACTCAAATACGATAAACGTGTGTTGTGTCAGCCTCTAGAATAAATACATCAAACAGTACCAATGACAATTTTCACTGGTATCTAGCACAAAGGCCTTCTATGTGCACTTCTGATTGTGTTTAATTTCATATTTAGATGATTAATCAGAGTAAATGTCTTTATTTTCTGCTGGTTTAACTTCAAGAAATGATCTCTTTTGTTTTTATCCTATTATAAGGATCGTTACAAAAATGGGAAACAATTAACACTGGGTTTAATGCGTGAATGCCATAGAGCTGAAGTAATTGCACTCAAGGTCTGCTAACTTTTTAATCAGGCATTTGGTTGCAAGCTGCTCATGATTGATTCTGAGAGAAGAACTAACACAATCTAGGCAGCAAAAGCAGGTGTGCCAAAAAGCAGACATGTTGGCAAAACTAATGAAAGAGTCTAAAGGGTAAAAGAAGCAAAAACTAATGGAAAATTCTTCTTAAAAGACTTTTGCCTGGGATCCAGTCATAACTGAGTGAAATTAATTGAGGCAAATGAGCATAGAGAGAGTTTTTTGAACAAAATAATTAAGAAATATGAACAGCAAAACCACAAAAGCTCAGTCTAGAGAAGATTTGCCAGTCAGAATCTTAGTGAGCAGAATTAATTAGACTGGGGAGTTGAAATTTTCACATGCATTTTGCTATATAAATAAATAAAAAATACCATGAGCGTTTTCTGGAATCACAATTAGAACAGTTACTATGCTCAGCCTTTATGCTTTGTTTTAGAGAAAAGAGCAGATCAATTTTCATTTCTACTGATTATTTATTTTTTCCTTTCTCTAATAAATCTATTCTCCAGGATTAAAAGTCCTGAATTCAAAAGTGCTTACACAGCATATCACTAGGTGATACTGACAAACTGCATGTGTTGATAAGGATTATGATTACAGACACACATGTCTATAAGATAACAATTGTGTTAAAGAAGCAAGGGCTTCCCCTTTCAGGAATAGAATCTAAACAAAAATTCCATGCTTACATCACTTTTCAACTGAAAATACTCCTTCCTTGCTCATATATAACACTAGAACAGCAAACTCCTTTAGGGATTGCCCTCAAGGAAAGAATTGATTAGGTTTATCTGTTTGTATACCATCTTTGAGGTTTGTGAGTTGTTTGTATTTTGTGGGTTTTATACCAATATCTTTAAATCACTTCTGTACCTAATTTCTGTGACTTTGCCACACTTCCATAAAAATCCATCGTTTAAAATGATCTTGACCAAACTCACACAAAACTTCTAGATTATAAACAGAAAAAGATATTGCTAATAAGGTTCTGACCCTGGTTAATGCAAATCAGGAAAGAACCTTGTAACCAACCTAGATAATAGGTAACGCAAGAGGTTTGGAAGGTTTATTTCATAAATAAATCTGAAAACCTTGTATGAATAACACTTTTAAAAAGATGATAAGAAACAGGATTGAACTGAAATCCAAGCATTTCTAAACAAAAAAATACTTTGCAAAATCCTAATCCTTCTGCCTAGTAACAATTTTCCAGTAAACTCCTGAAACAGGTTTCTTATCTTTTAAGTATGCTATGGTGAAAAAATGACTAATGTGTCAGCTTCCATATTTTGCTATTTCTAAGGCAAAGCAGACAACAATGCCTTAGAACCAGACTAATATGCTATGTTAAAAATGAAGGTATCTGTTTTAAACTCTTACTGGATTGGTTTTGGTTTTGGGGGGTTTTCTGGTGTTTGTTTGTTTGTTTGTTTTTCCAGATGAGTGAATCCTACAAAGTACCAGATGTATTAATTAACTTAGATAATTTAGAGAGTCACAGTATACAGATGCCCACATCAAAACACATGATCAGCAGTACTTCAAATTTTTTTTAGAGCTGTGTACTGAAGTGTTCGTATATCAGAATCTTTAATTGTTGCCCTATTTGCTGTAATCAATAGCATAATCTATTCTCAAATTCTTTACCAACAGCTGAAAAAAGCAAAATACAGCACCTTGGGCACCAGCAGAGCAAAATAGCAAGGGCAGTTTCTAAGGCAGATGACCCAAGATGCCTAGAAGTTTCTTTCTCTTCCAATGCCTAAATAGCAGTGATTTTGTGAAGCAATACTCAGTTCAATGGCCACTATCTTGCCTTGGGATAAGTATGGAAGAATAATCACATATTTGTGAATCTGCCAACACTCCAATGACAGTTTTCTCTCTTTCACCTTCCTTCTAACAGCTATCACTCAGTCACTCTACTGTCATCTGCAGGTGAAGGGTTTTACAGAAATGAAAGGTGTTGGTCTGGCACAGGGCCACTCACACGTTCTCACAAAGAGACCCTTAATCATAAGGGACTTTCACATCTCTCTGATCTGGGAGCAATTCAGGATAGATGCCAGAAGGAAGAAGAAGAAAGAAACCAGAATTCAGAAATTCCCTCAGTGGCTTAATAATAGTGCTGAGATGGCTTTTGCCAGATTAAACAGACATGCTCCTTTAGACCCCAAACACTGCTCTGAAACTAATTCCCCAAGCATTGTCCAGAGTTTAACAGGGGTAGGGAATATCAACAATCAAACTTTGAAGTAATTCTTCAAATTCCAGTGGAGTTGGCTGCAGAGATAACTAGAATATTCAGGACTTTCTAGGCCAAGGAGAGAAAGGGCAGTTGCAATAGTTGTTTTTAAAAGAGTTGGACAAAGCAATTGCAACACAACAGCTTATTTCTAAAACACTTTAAAGGACGGGTGTGAGGGGTACTGAACTAGCTGATGTTTTTGAATGCTGCCTACATTCAGCACAGCATTCTGACACTTTAGGAGAACACTACAGGAGCTGCAATATATTAGTGAAGCCTGACAGGGTAAAGATCTTCCTTCACTTGCCATTTTGTTTTGAAGTGACAAGAAAGCTACAGGCAACAGAGGATTTCAAGATGAGGATTCTGTCTGATACTCACATGAAGCATTATTGTATGCAGTCCTCCAAATAATGTCAATAATACAAACCATAATGGTGTATAGGCACAAAAAAAATCTTTAAGAAATCTTAAAAGAAGCCTGTTTTGAAATTGGTTAATGCTTTAGCTTCCTACATGCCAATACTCACCTAGATAATTCCTCTGAGAAACACTCAAATGTTAAAAGAGCCTATTTGCCTATCTATGTTCATTCAGTTGGACACTCAGCAGGATCACTTTCTTGTGATGTTTCTAGTACTTGGGTTAATTTCATTACAGCTTGTGAGATATTATTCATAAAGAAATATCAGGATATCAAAATGCAATGCAATACTTTATTCCAGTCCACTTATATGAGTAACTCAAATTAATGTCAACCTGAAAATCTGCTCTGAGTTATTAGTGAATATATTCACTCCTTCCAGGCCCTTATCAGGTTCTGCAGAATCTAGGCTTTTTCCAAAATTCTGAAAAGAAGGCCTCAAAACTGTAAACTGAATGAAGGCAGTGCTGTGTGTGCTTTCTAAATCAGCAGACAGACAGCTGGAGTGTCACTGCCATAACCCAAAGATTTGACAGGCTGCAGCAGAGTTAAAACTGACAAGAGCCTTTTGTCATATTTTCCTGCTGCTATTCAAAACTCTCTAAGCAGTAGGAGACTGACGAGAAGGAGGTTAATTTTGCTCTGCAGCAGTTTAGACTGTGGAAGACTGAAGAGAGTAAACAGTAGAGGACTGCTTCATTCCTGTAAATTGCAGTACATGTGATTTGGGGCAGATGAGTGTAAGACAACTGCTTTTTCAGCCAGACTTCATAATGTCTCTAAATGTGGGGTTTTTCAAACTTCTCAATTTATTTCCTTTTAATGATAAAACTCCAGAAAAAAAGTCTGGATGTCACTTTTAATGTATTACATTGTTCCAGAATACAGTAATTCATGAGGAAACAACACTTTCTTTTGTCTTTTGGAGCAAGATGTAAGAGCAATAGTGAGACTGCCTTGGGAATGTGTGCTAGACCTCAGTGGAGGATGCAGCATTTGTCCTCTGTGACGATGGAAGTGACAAGGAAGCTGAGTCTAGAAACAAAATTGTAACAGGAGAGGACAGTAAAACTGGACAGAAAGAGAAGGACTGAACTCAGAGAAGAGTCTGAAACTTGTAGGAAGGAAAGAAGAATGAAACGAAAGGCAGCACAAAGAAGATATTAGATACAACCAGGGCTGTATTTAAGGGCTAAGGACATAGCAAGAATACATATCAATTCTTATTTACTCGTGGGAGAACAGGAAGGTAGTGAAAGGAAGCAGATGTTACAAGGAACTGGAAGAAAAGCCTCTAGCTGGCCTGCACAGTTAGGACTAGGAAATGGATGGAAGATACAGGGAAAAATCCACTGAGAAAAGAAACTACCTAAGAGAAAACACTCCCTGATTGAATGCAATAGGACAAAACTCTGCTAGGAATGAACTCAAATTTAGTAGTGAATAGTATTATAGTGATTAGAAATGGATAATTTGTTTTGAATCTAGGCAAGAAAAGATACAGGGTAAAGGATTAAAAAGTATCCTCTTGAAAAGTTATATAATGATATATAATGCCTTCATCATACAAACTATGTATATGGTACTTACCTATATATAGACGATTTTATACTTTCTACAGATGACCAATTTGTGGAAAAAAACAGGTTACTTTCGAGTCAGTGCAGAGAAATGGACATTTGCAAAGGATGCCATGTTTAAGACATCATCCTTAAGAGGCGATGAATGACTTCCTGTCAGTGCCACTTATTTTCCATTGACTAAATCCAATGTCTATATGACCTCCTCTAAATAAGATGAAATGTTACTGAAGTCAGGTAATTTCACCTTTATTTTCTGTTCTTTATTTCCTGAATGGTCAAGTTAGGTTCTGAGAGCTGGGATTGTGCATGCAACGGTGGCTTTTGTTCCACTTCTTCAAAGCCACAAAAGTTACTAATATCCTTTTGATTCTGCACTGAAGCATAAACGTGTTAAAATTTGCAAGCATTTAGATACAGTAGTGATAACAGTCATAGCAAATTCTGTGAGAAAACAAATAGCTCTGTCTTTGAAACAGGATATGAACACTGCAACAAATAACATCAACACATAGTGAACAAGAAGGAGGAAGGCAAATACAGAGATTAGCTCATTAACTTGAGCTGAATATTTCTTACACTGAATAGGAGCAAGATTCTCTGGAAATAATGACTGATATATGATTAGGTAATTAAAGACCATATTGTAAATCCTACACACAGAGGAGATGAAATCAGTTTCCAGTAGCAACATTAATAGTGGCTTTTGGTTGCTAGATTCTGCAGCATTAAAATTATGGTTGAATATACTTTAATCTTAATGGATGTAAGATAGGAACTTGTAAATAGATAGAGAGAGAAGACATCTTGGCAAAACATCCACACAAGTATAAGATATAGTCCTGTTAGGGGTAAGAAGTTCAAAGTAATTGGAAAAAAATATCTATGATTTTTATATAACTTCTTTTTTCAATCATCTATGCCAAGCCTTTTAAAATCTTTTGGAAACATGGTTCATTTTTTTTCCTGTTTGTTTTATTTATATCCTTTTTATCTTAGCCCAAGAATTTTAATTGCTTCTCTTCTTTGTGAATTAAAAACAAATTGACATTACAAAGACATTCAAGTTTCTGTTTTTCACTCTCCTGTTAAAGCCATCACTGCAAAAGACTATTTTTTACCATATTTCCATTAAAGCAAATACATATTTGTTTGACATTCGCTCACATTTTTCTACACTCCCTGTTTAGTTTCTATTTATAAGTTTTATGGATTGTAGACTGAAATGCTTCCACAAAGACATACTTGGCTCAATTTGTATGCTAGCCTAACTGTCAAAAAAGAACAACAGCATTCAGGACTCTCTCTTTGCTTTGGAAAGAAAGCTGCTGTGAAAAGTGAACCTATGCAAAACAGTCATTGAGAAATCTGAAATTGCTGTCATTGGTAGAGACAGTATACCTTACGTAGTGAGGATTTGTTTTTATTATGCAGTTTCAGAATTATTTACTAATTAAAAAATGTTGTACCACAGAAAAACCCGTTGAGATTTGCCTCTTGTTTCCTAGTGTGCAGGACTATGAAATCATGGATGAATGAGCTGTGCCACCATAATTTTATTCTGTCAACTTAAATAAAAAGTTCTGAAATTACCTGGTGAAATTAGTTTACAACTTTTTTAGCCACCAGTAAATGCAATTTAATTTTCTGGTAACTGTAAAAGCATATCTGCATTTCACAAACATCTATTCTTACAAGATAGCAACATTGTTTGCCTTATATACTATTCCATGCCATCCTTAGACTGGGGAAACTAAGGTATCAAACAATTGGCATTGAATTCCCAACATCCAGCATTGAGAAGAACACAAGGATAAGGCTGAAATTCACCTATACATACAGAGAACTCCAGCTCTCCTCTCTTCCTCCTCTCAGAGAATAGTAAGCTAAGACAGTTTTATTCTGATGTTTTCTGTGCTGAAACAAATAGCAACTAGAAAGAAAGACCTTAACTATTGGGGTGAAAGAAAGAAAGGATACACTCTGGCAATAACAGACATACATGTAAATAAAGTGGACTAGTTTCAGTCTTACTAGTAGTAGAATAAAGTCTCTCAGCTGTGAAATGACTCATAATTAGGATGACCTCATTGAAAACCCGGTTACAGCAAGATACAAGATAAGCAAATCAAAATCATCACTTCAGTTCTTTAAAGACAGATAGCATGCAGTATCCATCTGTTAAGAGATACCACCTGTTCTATAAACTCACTACATCGCCTCGAGTATTTAAAAGGAAAAGCAATTAAGTCGATCCATGTGCAGAAGGACCTTCATGGAGGGTGAGCAATTCTTCTCTGCTACTTGGCATTTCATCCCAGCAAGGAAGAATGAGGACAACTACAGAACAACTTCATCTGTCCCCTGTCAGACTCTATCTCCACCTCTTTATTGATAATATAAGAGGCATTGTACAAATACAAGACAGTCTATGTAAGAAGTGGGTTGCCTTTTCTTATCAATATAAAGACATTAATTTCTGTGTCCTACCCAGAAATAAATCTAATGGAGTTTTTTGCTGTGTTACTCTAAGTATAGACTAAATTTTATGTTCCCAAGCCTACCATTTATCTCAAAGTGCCCTGTTACCAGCATGTGTTATTTCAGCCAAAATCTGTAATAAGTTACATGCAAATCGAAACCCACCTGGACACGTTGTTTTGTGACCTAATTCAGGTGGACTTGCTTTAACAGGGGATTTGGACTCTAAAGATCCTTTCCAACCCCTACCATTCTATGATTTTATGATAACTTGTGATTGCTAGTATGTGCACTTTTACAGAAAATACACATTTCAGTTTACAAAGAAGATACACTCTATGATTCATACTCTAACTGGAAATCAGTATCCTTATAGTTAGCAATCATGAAGCCTAATATGCTATCTGGGTAGAAAATAGCAAAGGACTATTAGTAAATGTAAAATTATTTTATGGGGAAGCAAGAGAAAATTCTTCAGGAAACTTCTGATATTTATATCACAACTGATTTAGACTTCTAGAATACGTTTAGTTTTTACAAGAGTAAGAAGAGATTGTATATAGAAGTATAATAGACCCCAAAACCTCTTCAGTGAAGACATGCTTAAAAGACATAATGCTGACATAAGACATGAATCCCAAGTTCAAGGCTGAGAAGAGAATGTTTTAGCCAGATGCCTGCTAAATACAAAAAGTGATAAAAACCTCCCATCAACAGAAAAGCTGACAGGGAAATCACTCTTCCTGGCATCTAAGGGGTACTGTGCCAGGCTGAGTAACTCCTGCAAAATCATGGCAAATCTGGCTTGTGGTTTTGGTGATGTTTGATTAGGGAGGAATGTAGTTTTATTACTTAGTGTAAGACTGGGAAAACTCTTAAACCCTCTGATTAATATTTAGTAAAACTACAAAGCAATAGGAGCTTTACTGTGCCTTGAATGATGTTCATCTTTTTCAGATACATTAGATTTCTCTATACATAAAGTATTCTCTGTCTGCATTCCCATGTGCTTGTATAAATAGAAGCCAACATTTAGTTTTAATGTGTAGGTAAAAACATAGTTTAGTCTTCTTCATTTTTTTGTGTTCAATTTTATGTAGATTTAGTCCTTACTTTTTGAATAGTGAAAAATCTAAATAATAATGAATTAACCAAGGAAACTTAAACAACCAAACCCAACAAAAAAAAAAGAAAAAAGAAAGAAAGAAAATCCAGACCAAGAGACCCCGAAATCCCTAACTTTCATAGTAATGACATTATTTTAATGAAACATTTGTAGCAGACTCGTAAGATTATAACAATACTTTTGTACCTCAAAAGACAATTTGACATTACAGTTTCAATTATCCATTGCATTAACACTTCCAACTCCCACAGAGTAGCAATGAGATTACAAATGACACAGGTCCTTACCTGCACTGAGACTGAAAAGGGGAAGCTGAACAAAAACAGTCCAAAGATCCACTTAGTCACAAATTCTGAGTAACATAAAGAGCAACATTCTATAGAATAAGTCTATGTCAGCCAAGCATATGTTGTTGAAATCCCATCAAAATCCCAGTTTTGCCAGTTGAGAATTTATTTCATAAAGCTGATTTTATATTTTTAGTTTCCTTCTGAGATGAAGAGATTTGTAGTTAATATGGCTGTTCAGGCGAAGCAGCGTGTTCCTGAATTACCCAAGTTTGATAGCATAAATGTGTATTGGAATTTTTATTTTTCCTTAAACAACTGTATTTTGTCTAGGACAAAATTTGTTTTTATTCTCTAGTCCTTAAGAAAGTTATAATCTCCATCTGAAGAATTTTGTGCATTTAGAATTTGTGTTTGCATGTCGGAACCAACCTATGGGGAAAATGATTTGCTAATTGCTTGTTATTTTGTAATTTTTGAGTGCTTTCTTTATTTTTGTTGTGTCATTTAAAATATTTTCTTTCTAGATTCCTTCCTGTATGTCTTTACATCTAGATACCATCAAATTTTGCAGACTCTGACAGTTTTAAAGACAAAAGCTATGTCTGCACAACTACAATCCCTATCCATCTCCATATCTTATACCTTGATTACAGCAACATCTTTTCCTCATATCTTATAAAATGCAGTCCTGCTCCACTCCTTTCCATTCAGAATAGCATCACTAAGATCATCTAACTGCATTATCCCTACCTATTGTTAATGACAATACACAAGAATTTGTGTTAAAAAGAGAACAAAAGTAGAAAGCTTATAAAAAAAATTCGTCTCCCCTAAATTCATGTCTGTTGATCTTCATAAAGTATTAGGCCCTTCTCACTGTACAAGGGCAGCTGGGCTAGCAGTGCAGCATTCCACATCACAAGACCTACCTGCTGAGTAAATCTTCAAAGTGATAGCAAAAGCAGGCATGCTGCTCGGTGAAGGAGAGGGCATGGGGAAAAGGATGACAACAGCCAGAGTGAAATGCAAGGCTGATGCCTCTGTACATATTTCAGGAGCTCGATCTGGTTTTCAGTTACCTTTACTTTGCCTCCACACATCTGAGAGTTGCAGCATTTTTTGCCTGCCTCAGATATGTATACAGAAAGAAGGTCTATTTTCACACAAACAAATTTTTTCCACTTCTGAATCACTTCCTAATCAGCTTCAGCAAACTTCAATGGAGCTTCCATTTCTAGCCTTCTGTGACTGCAACATACTGCTCAACTTGTCATCAAGGACATGGACATATAACCCTTTGCTCAAACAGTATTTTTCACTGATACACGTATGGTACAGTATAACAGCGTTCAGACTCTTTTGGAAACCCATTTACATTGCGGTTTCCAAAAATTCCTTAGCTCTGTGGCCATTAAAGACTCAGCCCCTTACTTGAGACTCGCAATAATCTTTTTCAAGAGAACTTGTTCACAGCATAAGTAGCTAAACCAAACTCAAAGACTCTGAGAAAAAGAATTAACGTCCTCTCTATATAACATTTCTCATTCCTGAGAGCAAAAACTGTAGGCTTTTCATTTAGGCAAGCCATACTGTAAAATGTACTGTTTAGCATACTTCTTTCAAGTATGAGTTTACTTTCCAGCAATTTTCTTTTCCTTTTTCTTTTTTTTTTTTTTTCAAAAAACATGCCAGCTATAACATGAGGTGCAGCTATTTCAGATTCCTTCGCTGCTGTTCTGTGGTATACACCACCAGTCTGAGTCTCATCACAGCACTGAGATGCTCATAGTCACTTTTTTTTTTTTTTCAGTCTGCAGCCAAGCAGAAGGTTTAGTTCAGCATTTATCACTGTGATCTGTGATACTGGCACTAGCTTTATCATATTACAGGAGTCTACATAGTTTCATATGGTTTAAGGTGAGAGAGGACTATTAGATCATCTATTCTGACCTTCCATATATCATAAACCATTAAGCTTCACACACAAGCTCTTAAATTAAGCCCAAAGTCTTTAGTTAGCACTCCAGTTCTCAGAAGACTAAGCTTTTTGCCAAAGGCAGACAGAAAATGAGAAAAACAGATGCTACCAATCTGAACCCCTCTGCAGTGGCAGACAATTGATTAAGTGAGATAAGTGATATATACACATCTTCTCTGGTGTTAAGAAGGCATTTGCTGTAGTGTCTAAAAATTGGGAAACATTACTTTTATGCCCTGCTCAGGTTGCTGACTTTAGACAAGTCTCTGCCCATTTGTTTGCCCTAGATTCTAATTTCTGAAATAGTTGTAATTAAAATTTCCTTTCTAAAAGCTTGTTATTAGACTGATCATGACATAGATTTATTAAGTACCTACATAAACCTCTTGCCTTTCTTTAAGTAACACTTAGGTAAAATCTGAGTAGCACAGTCCTTTTGTAGAGCACTGATGTTTTCTGTTATCTTTCTTAATTCAAATGCTCTGCTAGCTTCCATGGGGCCACAAGGCAGTAAGTGCAGAGTCTTCTGGTTCTGCACCTTACCTTTTCTGCCTGCAAACGTGGCAGTTCTCTAATAACTGCCACCAAAACAGTCTGTTCATTCAGTCCAAATTAAAACCTCAAAAGAAGGGGAAGAAAAATACAGGTAGAGGATTGTTCCAGAATTACTGAGTTATGATAAGAGCTATTCAAGGTTGGCAGCACAATTTCACCTTCTAGTAATTCATATTGAATTAAAAATCCAACACAAAGTGCAGTCTTGCATACACCTCAGAAAATGGCAGTCTAATTACTTCCACAAATAGCTTTTAAAATGTATGTTAAACACAATATTTTGAAAAAAAACCAAAATGTTGGAAACATTTTCTACTGGAAGAGAGAAACAGCTCACAGTGTTGTAATTTTGCTGAAATTTTGTTTCAAAGAAGCAAAAAGCTGACGATGTCGACTGTCTTTAATCCTTTCTTCTGAAATTACTATTCATAGAATTGAAAGAGATCTACTAGGTTAGCAAATCCAAAACCTTACTGTCACAGGCAGCCATGAAATGTCATCCTGTTCTATTTCCTATTTAAATTATTATTATTATGTGTATCACAGTACAAAATAGAATTTAAATCAAAGTGATTAATCAGAAATTATTTTTTTAAATCCCTTCATAAGAATTTTCAGATTTAGTTCCAATTCAGAAGGAAGACACATTTCAAAAGTTTGAGATCATTCATGAAAAAAAATATTTAAAAAGCCTTCAACAAGCTCTAATAAAAATGCTTCTTGTAACTGGCAGTCTTCTTACAACTTTTTTTTCACTGCTCCAAAAATTCTTTCACATAAATTTGACAAGGCAGCAAAGAAGAGAAAGAATGGGTAGCAAATACTAAGTGCAGCTCCCACTGTTCATCTGAGAAGAGAAAGCAGCAGAGAAACAGTATCTGTCTGATATGAGCGGTGCAATAAACGCACAAAAGACAACTCAGTAGGGTATGCCACCATCTCCACTCCTGTCTAAGTTAGCTCCATGCAGAAATCTCTGCACACAGAAGTTAGAACGTACTTTATTCTGTATGTCCACACTGTGCATCTGACAGCTTCTACATGCCACACATTTTAGATTACAAAGTGCTCTTTTATGCTAAACTGCAACTCCATCATACAGGCCTCTGAACAAAAAAAGAAAGGGGCAGCGTGTTTAATGGATGCCAAAGCTTCTAAGATGTGGCCTTCAAAGAACTTACACCTGGAGGAAATATGCAGTATTGTTTCTAATTTTTCTTTTTTCTTCCTGCCTTTTATACTTCCATTTTTATCTTCATACACTATTGCTAAGAAAAATATTGAAAACCTAATGAGTAATGAATGAAGGAGAAAGTGAGCAGGAGTAAAATCTATTTTGATTGTTGGTGCCTGGAAATATTTTGTATGACTAAAATGCTTTGTCCCTTTCTTCTTTGCAAATAATTCAGAATTCTAGCATTTAGAAATGATAGAAAAAAAGTGAAGCATAACTGGAAAATATAGAAGCAGCTTGGTGAATACTGCTTTTGAATCAAATTTGAAATCTCTTATGAAAACAGCACTAATGATCCAATTGTTTGATACAGAAATCAAGCTCAGAAATAACTGTATGCCCCTGCAATTACTGATTCAAAATCCTATGTTTTCTACCAATCTGCTTGAATTCTGAGGCTCCTGAGTATCAAAGATAAGAATTATATATCACGAGACATTTTTGTGTCAGTGTTAAACTAACACACCTAAATCTATTTTGCTTCCCAAAGTAGTTTGCAATAAGTAACTTTGTCTTCAATTATGTATTCAGATGGGAATCTCATTTTACATTTTATTCATCAACAGAAGAGATAAAAGTGGTTAGAAAATACTTGATAGCAGGATTTTATTGCAAAAGTAAATTATACCTCTGCTATAAAAGTTGAAGGAAGCATTATGTGAGGTTGTGTTACACTCCAAGATTTTACAGCCTTGAAAAAAATCAGCAATAAATTTGAATAAGGCTGAGGAGGAAAGCAGCTGGAGATGCAAAAGAGAAGTGACACCTTTATACTGTACTTCTATTTACCGTTTATCTGTCATTTTTTCCTCCACATCTTGAGATTAGAATTCTTTTTTGCATAGATAAAATGTCAGTGACAACTTTGTACTTTAACATCTTAGGCTGTCGATGACACTTTGTTTTAATAACTTCCAAAGAACTTCTAAGTATTCTGTTTCTTACTTGGTAGAGAAATGAGGAATACAGAAAGGAGAATGTTTGCAGATGAAATATTCTATCTGTTTCCTAGATAATTCTAGATAATTAAAACTAGTGCAGGTTAAAAGAAAAAAGAATGTTAAAATAACAGCTTGAAAGTGATTATTATGAATAATATGAATTAATATGGGTTACTCCAATTACAATATTTACATATAAAAATAGAATTACTAGATTGTATGCATCCATATTTTAGCTAGAGCAAATTCTACTGCTTGGTATTATTAGAAATAAAGATACTATAATCTGACTATTATACAATGTTCAAAACAGATTTCTTGTTTTGATTTGCAGGGAGTGGGGGAAATGCAACACCTTTCAGGTAATGTTAGTTAATAACATCAAAATCTAATCCTGAGCCAAACTATAGGCAAACTATAGGCTCCAGTTCCAGAGACTGTAATGCTAGCAGTGAATTTAATAAAGGATTTAGATACTTTTGTAGCTAAAGGTCAGTAAGTGGTGTTTTTTTTTCTAAATTCCTAATTTCACAGGTTTATAATTTACAACTCCTTTTGAGATAAAGATATTCTCACAAGTTCGTCTATGAATATTTCTAGAGTAGTAGAAAATTCATGTCATAACACAAAGCTTTTCCTTTACACTTTCTACTGACTCAAGTTACTTTTGAAACTAAATTTCAGAAAGCTATTGCAACAAATATAATTATTTTCTTTTGTAAATGATTAAAGCAAAATGAACTTAGAGCCATTCTGAAACTCATCAAAGCCAGAAATTCTTTTTCATCATTTTTTGGAGGGAAAAGTTTTCCAGTCTCTTTGTACAGAAAAATCCTAGTCTACAACCATTTTTGTCACACATCTAGGACTTCTATATATAAACATACTCAATACTGTTTCTCCTGTAACACAATTGAAATATAAAGAAATTGAAAAGATAGTACTTTGTGTAGTTTTCTAGCAAGTTTAACATTAAGAATTTTTCATAGTCTGTAGGTACAGACAATTACACCTCCACACAAATAAAAAGCGTTCATTTTAAGATATGGATTAGGAAAATGAGTTAGAAACAGTCTAAATTAAAAGTGATTAAAAGTATGTTTTGCTCTTTATGAATTTGAAAGTACTGAATGTTACTTGTATATTAGTTATTCCAAGTAATTGTAAACTTGCATAAGCAGTAAATGCTGTGCACATGAAAAACAACACTTTCCATGCACAACCAATCCCCAGCCTGCACTTGTTACAGGATTTAACAGGTATGGCATCACAGTAAATGTGACTTCAGCATCAGCCATAATTCAGGTAAGCTGTTCATGGATAATATACTCTTTTTTCAAAACCAAACAAATGAAACAAATGAAAAGACTATCCTCCAGATCCGTCTTAACTATACATAAAACATTAGAAATTAAATTAAAATTAAAGTTTATGTTTCATTCTATTAGAAATTAAAAACAAAAAACATTTTCCTAATTACACCTAGAGAGCTTTCATTTACAACCTCAGATAAAAATCTGACCTAAAATACACTTGACAAAATACTTCATAGTTTCACTGCCAATGTAGGTCTGTGCATTTACAAGTTTTTGTAAACATGTGGCTGGGTAAGTGGATAGACCATACTGTACACATACTGTGCAGAAAGATTTTTTTTTTTTTTTTTACAAATTATTAATAAATACCTATGTTTGTATCTCATTAGCCAGGGAAGGTACTAGAATGACAGTTTTGGATTCTGTAAAAAAAGCAGAGGGGGATTTTTTTTCCACAGATCCACAGAACACTGTGGAAATAATAATATACATAGAAAAGAGTACCAGTCTCTTTTAACTCTCAGCTAACTCAATATTTTCTGTTTAATATGTTTTTAGTAACTTTGTTTTAAAGTAGAAAAATAAACATAATTTATCTTTGCCTAGCAGCTCACAAAATGAGGGATTAAGTAAACTTGAAATGACAAACACAAAATCTGTTCTTGAAGGAAGTAACAAGACGTGCCTTTCAATCAATTAGTCTAAAGCTTTACTCCCTGCCCCTTATTTGTGCATGACATAATTCCCTACTATAAAAACGAAACATCATCATCACTTTCAGCAACTTATGAACTAACTCAGTGTATCTAAATATCAAAAATATCTAAAATAAAATTGAGAGGCATTATCAGGTTACTAAATGAAAGGAAAATTCTCCCTTTTGGTTAGAATCCTTTAAGAATTTAAGATTCCTTGTTTAGGTGTAGAGATTGATAAACAGTTTGTGAAACTAAAGAAATGCTATAACCATATGTCACTTTCTCTAGGTTGAATTACACTGTATAGGGACTGCTCTTCCTTCTTCGAATGAGAGACAAAATTTTACCCATTTTACCACTGGAAAACTAAAGAACATGAAACTTTGATAGTTACTACAATTAAAGAGCCAATCTCAGCTAATTGAGGTTATTTCAATGTAATTAATACATAGTGTAAAAAATTAATGATAAAAAATAAACAATTTATGTTGTATAAATAAAACAAATGTATATAAAATGAGTGAGATTTGGCAGTCTGTGGAGATGCCTGTATCTTCCTACTTCATCAGAAAATCGTACAGTGCCTAATTTTTCAGACAGGTGAATAATAGATTAAAGGCTAAACTTGAGTAATAGATTCAAGGATAACTCTCTGCTAACAGTGTTTTAGATCATGTGCATTCACATGATGTAATGTTATTGATAACTGGATTGTTCTTTCAATGAGTATTTAAAAAAATTAAATTTACTAATGCAAAATAAAAAATGAAAATAACCATTTTGAGTTGAAAGTTACATTTACAAGTTTGACATCTCACAGAACCAGTATTTCAAAAGACTGTGAAATGTCAAGAATAAGATTTTTTTTCAAGCCTGAGGAAAAAAAGTTTGCAAGTTGTCAATCTTCTGATTTTAATAGCAGATCCTGAATTTCCTAAATGAATTTATTCATTTTTGTGACCGACTGTCTACTGTTACTGTCAAAACTGATTCAGGTTTTCTGAGTGCTCAGAAATGTTAGCTGTGACACTATAAAGTTTTAACTCTTTCAGATAAGCAAGAAAAACCTGAATGCATAGTTCTAATAAACTGGCTTCTTGATTAAATGGGAAAAAAAAAACACAAAAGAAAAAAGGGAGCCTAGTAATGTGGGTCTCAATCCTTCTTTAAGCTAACTCAGTAGGGGGGCTTGACTGAAGTTAACTTGTCTTTCGGCTAAGCTCCTTGATGGCACTCAGACACAGCTGTCAAAGTTTAGAGAATGGTATGATCAATGTATTTCAGTCTTGAAATCTAAAAATCAAAAGTTTAAATTGAAATTAGACATTCTGGATAAGTCAGCCTTATGTTTTTATCTAGAGGAAAAGCAGTCAGAGGATCAGGCATCGCTACAGAACTGTGCATCTATTTTATCTCCTCTGACCACAGAAACATGACTCTTCTAAAGCATGGGACTTAGATGTTGAAAGTAAGGGAGAACAAATCTTTTTTTCTAAGAAGAAGAATCACCTTGTTCAGCTTTCCAAGCTACTTGCTTGTTGAGCAGTGGTGCCAGCAGTGAGCAGTGAAAAAACATAACTGCTGCTTTAGATTATTTCAAATGTATAAAATTCTACATTATGTTAACATTAATTTGAATTTAAATTACATTCTCCACATCTAGTGCTTATTTACAAAAACAGAGAGATAAAATCACATGCAAAGCACTGTATACATACAGTGCACTCAGCTAAGATAATAACTCTTCTGACGTGTACATAAAAATAATGTATACTTATCTCACAAAAAATATTTGAGCATTGATGTTTGCAAACCCCTAGAAAAAGGTTCCAATTATCCTCTGAAAAACATTCTCTTTGTTGATATTCAGCATTCCTGAATATATAGGATTTTTAACTCACATCCATTCTGCTCAATAAAAGGAGAGCACATCATGGAATTTAGGTGATGTAGTAATTTCTGGGTTTTAATACTTTCCTGTGACTATACCTCATTTGTCTTTTAATACTACAATGCTACAAGCTGGCTACAGAAATGCAAAGTATAGATTGATTATTTTAACCAGGTGATGCAACGTAGTCATTAATTACCAGTAAATCTTAAACTCAGTCCTGACACATTATGTAAAATTCAGTTCTGGTGACTGCCACGTATAACTAACAATTTTGATTCATTGTACCATGCAACTTGAGGCACAGAAGAAAGACCTAAACTAGGAGTCTATTTAATCTAGGCTATCCACTTGGGTGCTTCAATTAACGGCTAGAAATGAAAGCATGAACCTTCAATTTCTTGTAATGGCAATCCAGATTTAACTTATTGCAGGGCTGGATTAATGCAGAAAGTTATCATGTGTACATGATCAAGCATGTAAGTACTTCAGTTCTTAGTGATTTTTCTCTTTTTAACTCTCTGTGAACAGTGTAAAAAAGTATTATTCCGAAGTTTACAACATTGACTTCATATCTTCTATGAAAAAAATAATGACATTTAAGAATTATAAAAGAAATGTGGCTTCTGACTGTATAAATAATATGCACAGCTACATAAAGTTTTCAGTAGCCTTAGAGAACCTGTTACAAACATCTTTGGTGAAATATGTACACATACATCCACATGTGAAGAACACACTCAGAACATACACGTGGCTCTCAGATGCTGTAGTGCTGAAGAATTTTAGAGTTAGAGGCTATAGAAGTTGTTTCCAAGAAAATAAAGGTTTATTTGAAGAGTATGTTTTTGGCTGGGTAAATAACTGCTTCTAGTTGCATTTTATCTGTGGGACACATACATAAAATAATACAGCACTATTAATTATAATTTCCTGTTCATTTTAATGATATTTGAAAAGCTTTTGTATCTCACTAAATTAGATACTTGGACTCCTTTTCTGCCTGGTTAGTGACTACCAGCAAGTAACAGTGTACAGCAGGGATAGTCTAATTACTGCCAAAACCAAAGGTCACCTAATTCCAGGCAATGCAAATAGACTAATTATATTGTTTCTTAAGGGGTCTTCCATACATTTGTCAATCAGTAAAAATAGCAAATAGCAGAATAAGAAGCCTTATACCAGCATAAATTCTACATATTTGCATTTTGAATAATGCGGAGAAATGACACCACATTAAATTGGTTGATAGGGAATTCAATTACTGTGCTTTATATAAAGGAAACAACAGGATGCTTAAAAAAAAACAAACCTGGAAACTCATTCTGTGACCTTTAAGTAATTAGTGTCTCATAATTATGTACATACAGATTGTAGTTACTTAAAAAAAAACAAAAACAAAAACAAATCCACAACACTCCCATCCCTCACAAGCCACATATTACAGTTATTTTCATTTTTATTCTAAATAAGGAAACTCCTTATTGGACCAACATATTCCATCATTAAACTGGAAGGAATACAAACAGAAAAGAATCCACATAAATTAAACATCACAGAATTTTGACTTCTTCTTTTATGATTACTTGAGTTCTATGTACATTATTTTAAAATTTTTATTTAACACCTTTGGAAAAATTTCACAAACTACCTACCAGTGACATACATATCCAATTTAGTAACAGATATGTCAGTGTGGTTACCATATCACTTCAAACAAAACCTCTCACTAGAACAACAGTTTTAGTTTAAAACTACCATTGTTTCTGATTTGAAAATTCTCTCAGAAAAATCTATCCTCAGCGACAGAGAGCAATCTATCTCCAGTACCAGCACACCATACTAACACTGTATTATTTTAGCATACAAGTAACACAGTCACTAACAGCAAAGAACTAAAAAAATCATAAAATTACAGTGTAAGACTGTTGAACAAACAGTCAAACCTATGAATGTTATACATTATGTGATATTCAGCTACTACTTATATTAACTAAAAGTTCTGCCTATCCTGCTTTCACATGTATTCATGAGTAACAAACCATGCACTGGCTCCTGGGGATGATGCTGAAAAATAGCGTTAACTCTGAGCTGCTTCCTTAATTCTTCAGCATAAATTATATCTGAAATAGCACTGAAATTTCCCATGTACTACAAATGTTTTAATTCTAGCTTTCAAAATTACTTAGAAATGCCATCGTTACTTAGACATGAGTCTTACAAAGGCTTTAAAACTGCTGATAGGCAGCATATATGGGTCCACAGGACCAGAAAAGCTTGTTTCAGAAAGCTAGAAACGTCAAACACTGAAATGCTGAGAATAAGAGGGTACAGTCCATTTTGTCTCAAGGGCTGTCAAGAGGAAGCATGAAAGAAATAAAAAAAAAACCCACCTAAGTCACTAGTCTTGGTATTCTGTAATTTCTCAGTGCATAGGCCACTTAGAAAGGAAATTATAGAAAAATGTTACCAGCAAACCTCATAGAAGAAATGCTAACTTGTTATCTCAATCTGCAGTTGTCCTTCAAATTTGGGGTTAGGAATGTTTACAGTACAGGAATGGGCTGTCTGAAAAACCTGCAATCAAGAAAGCTTCAGTTTTTGATGGCAAGCCTATGAGACACTTCCAATTTGTATTTTTTGGCCCAATGGATAGTCACAAGCTATTGGCCTAGCACAAGTCTAATCCAGACACACTGTCACTTTACACTGCTTAACCAGCAAGTCAGGCTTGTCGCCAGTCATTGTTCTCAAAGAAGTTACACAGTAGGCCATCAGATACAAGGACAAATAGGTAATAGGGAAGAAAACTGCAACAATCTGCAACTGCACATTCTCTGTTGCTTTCCCCTGTTCTCAGTATGGAACAGTTTAAAAGTTACACACAGTGTGATGTTACATCCTATAAACAGTCATCCAAAAGTAATGTAATCACAGTGCCATTAGTTTGCAGTGCCTGAGTTCATTCTTCATTACTTAACTTGTAATTGTGCTGAGTGTCAAATTAGTGTATGCGCATTATAATTGCAGTTCTACTGATACATGGTTTTCTATGGATGTAAGTAATTGTATAGGTTCAAAGCAGTGAAAAATGTATTCGCTTTTATCCTATTTAACTAAAACATCAGAAGCAGAAGCAGACTTTCATATGGTGAAGTGTCCACTACAATGTTTAAATGAATAATTTACTATCCAAATTGACTGCACCGATCATCTAAATTTAGAGATATCAGACTTTTAGCAGATGGTACACTACAGACAGTAAATCTTGGTCGAAAGTGCTTGTGGAATATGCAATTTGCTATGGTAAACTGGTCCATCAAATCAATCTGGCATTCTGCCTCTGGGGAAGGGTAGTACTTAATCCTCTATAGAACGATGAACTTCCCCCAGAATACACTTGGTTCATTGTGCAATGTTATACATTCTTGAGTGGAAGAAAAAAAATCTGTATGCTTTCAGGTAAGCAGAATTTGTTATGGTATCAATTGGAAGATAGCCAATATCCAAATAAATTATATTTTATATTAAGGGTATGACCCTAATATCCCCTAATCTTATTGACATAAATGCAAGCTCTCTCTGCACACAATATTTTCAGGAGTAGACAACAAATTGGCACATAGTTTAAGTTAAGATATAGAAAGGAATTTTAAAGAAACAGTGAGTGTGCATGCTTTCTATTTCAGGTTAATGCACTTCGAAGGACAGAAAATACTATTGTGGTTATTTGACTTCCTATATATTACAGATACTACACTTTAATTATTTCTCTTCAAATTCAGTATTTAAGCTTGATTTAGACTATATCTTTAAAACAAGAAAAATGAATAAAGGTCAATTTTTATTTTTTTTCCAGTGACAGAAAATCTATCAATTGCATCAGAAAGTAGTTTCCAGGATTAGTTTAAATACGCAGTTTATTTTTAGTTTGATTTGGTCTATGTTCTGCTTTTAGCCATGACAGTTCAACGTTTTCCTGCCTATAGACCAGCATTAACAAATTTTTGATCTCCATGTAGGTATTTATAGCTTCTAATCAGATGTCTACTAAGCCCGTCTTTTTTTTTTTTCAGACTATTTCGTTGCAAAGCACATGTTCCAATCCTTTCAATAATTTCTTTGTGCTTCTTTGACATTTAGTGTTTTGTTTTCCTAACTGATGGCAACAGAATAGGCCACAACATTAATGAAATAGTTATACTAATTCCAAAAACCAGGGTAATATAATCTGTTGAGTCTTACTCAATATTTGCGCAGCCTCATCTCTAAAAACCTTTCACTTGTGTAAGCTCACGTTTCATTGTTTATTCAATATTTCTCTGTGCAGTTTTCACTCTGTAAAAGTGATTGCTTTCCTGAAGCAGTACTTTGTAAACAAGGTCCATCTTCACAGGATTTTACAGTGTTCACAGTGGAATTCATATCAGCTTAGCAATCAGAATTAGCCATTTATGTCTTTATTACCAACCAGTTAGTAATTTATGTGGCATAGAAAGCTATGTCATTACTGAGTTTATTATTTAATTCCTCGACACACAAAGTAACCCAGAAACAAGAATCAATTTCTCTCATGGAGCCCAAATGTTCTTAGTTTTCTTCGTGTTCAAAAGTTCAGCTCACACTATATTTATATAAACAAATATGAAGCCCTTTGGTCTTGCTATTCACACTTGATGCTGTGAAACCTGCTACATAGTGAGATAAATCAATAAAATAAATTAAATAACCAGTATCACATATTTTCTCTTTACCTTCAATTCTTCAAGGACACATCAGTAATGCACTAAAGTTACAAACAGCTCAACAAGACCATCCAGAATGGTCAGCTCACAGGATATTAAGCCCTGCTTGATGCCAAGCAAGAATGTGATTAAATAAGCCCTTAATGAGATTATTAGTGAGTTTCCAAGTTCCCTATAAACACTACTGACACTGTATGTACCATCAAATCAGGATAAAATATGTAGTAGTTTGCAAACCTGAACTCTATTTTTGCAAAATTTCCTTTTAGCTGCAGTGATGGCATGAATCTGTTACACAATTTTAACTTGTCATTTTCTGGACAGTTTAGTAGAAGAACATCCCACTTTGCTTGTTCACTTTTACAGTATTTTCCTAACAGAAAGAAAATACAAAGAATTGTTGAGATAGTTTAACTCTGATTTATGTTTCCAGCTTTGTTACATTTTTTTTCTCCCTCTTTGCCCTGACTGAGTACCTACTGTTTTCCTCGCTTGTAATGAATACCTGGCAGCAATAGCTGATAACAAACACTACTAGCACTGTATTTTGACAGTTGAAAACAGTAGCAAAAGCTTTGCTATTCTATGCTAGTTGGAAACAAAATCCATTTGATCATAATCCCCAATAAAAAAAAAAACCAACATTGTTAACAAGCTGACCATAGTAAGATATACTAGACATATTGCAGACTGGATGGTGCACTCTCTACTTCCTATTTTAAACATTCATGTAATGTCAATACACATTGTTAAGAGCTGACATTCTCTACTCAACAGGTATCTGACTTTCATCACAATGTAAAACAGTCTCACAAATAATACAAGCATGGGTTGATTGAGTGTATAAAATTTACCAGGGCCTCTTATGAAAGGTGTTATGAGTATTGTCCATGGTTTGTACATCCTCAGCAATCTGAGAAAATCAAGCCTACTGTTGCATTTTACAAAAATACCATGGATTTATAAAATTAACTGAAATCTATTGCAGCAATAAAGAGATATAAAAAGGGGGGGAAAATGCATTGAAAATAAAGGGTTGATTTAGAGACCAGAATATGAATACAACAATTAATACTGTTCATTTACCATGAATATATAGTTATTAAGAGATCATAAAATGCAACGTTGGAAACAGAATATTAATTTTTAAGTTCTATATTTTAGTGCAATCTAGGGGCATTGTTCCCAGAAAAAAAATGTTCTACTTATAATAAACTTATAATTCTGAAAAGACTTGCAGAAGACTTTAAGACCAGAAGAACATGTAGTAGTGATTTTTTTCTGCTTCCAATTTTCACCAGTCTTATTCAAGATCTTCAAGGACACATGTTAACAATCCTTGAACCTTTCCCAAATAGCAGTAGCAATGCCAAGTGAGTAGTCCTTAGCACAGAGGTGCCTTCTTTCTAGATTGAATTCAAGTAACTTGAGCAGTATTACTCCCTTCTGAATGCAATTCGATATCCTCTTGTAACACAAAAAATTATGATGATAAACTCTTATTTTAATGCATGATTAATATTTCTATAATATGGTATAATAATTTAGCATTTGCAAGTGTGTCTTTAGCAAGTAGCTGATCCGGCTGCTTATATGAGCTTTAGGGTGTGTCTTAAATCAACCCTGGAAACAGTCTGCTATAGGAAGGTGCCATTCTGCTTGATATGCTTTGTATCCCTTTATGAGCATTTGACATCTGCTCTACAAATCTGCTCTGGCTGCCTGTTGTTTTTCAAGTGGAGTATGAAGTGCTGTTTTTGACCTGTAAAGCCCAAAATGACTTGAAGCTTGCCTTTTTGAGAGACTGGCTCGCTCCCCACATGTTACAATTACTGACAGCACTGAAGCACCTTTGAGTGAAAGATAGGGAACTAATGACAAGGTATATGAGTGCTCTTTCACTGCAGAATTCACTTCCACACCTATCTGAAGTGATTAAATTTGTTAATATTTAGAATATTCCAAAATCTCATCCATCTATACAGACATGCAGATAGAATTGCTGTCATGAAAAGTGAAAAGCGGAAGAGAAGGTTTTCTGTGTACAGTTTTCTGTGGCCAGGGAATGACTGTTACCTACTGACTAATGTTCCTGTCCACTGTGAATGGCATTTTAATTTCTCAAGAGCACCAATAGGTCAAAAAAGATATCTGAAGGTGTTCAAAAGACAACATACAGCATTTTAACTCTATATGTACAGAGACTGGAGCATTAGAAATAGCTCTACATAAGAAAGTGAACCTAAACCCCACCTCCCCCAAAAAGCAACATAGGCTCACACTTGCTTGCTATTAATTAAAGCATGAAGTAGAGCTAAGTGTTACGTGGAACTGTTCTGTAAAGTAATGACAATTACTACATTATTGAAACTCAGGCCATAAGATAGAATTATACTCATAACTAAAGTCCTTGATTTCTGATAATTTAAAGATAAATAAAACTAATGCTGCTTTGGAACTTTTTTAGGATATGCTTTCATACCTTCTGCCTTGCAGAAATTCTTCCATTAATACCACCACTTTCTACCTCAGAAACAAAACAACAGAACAAACCAAAAACCTATCACCTGTAGGTGACTAGAAAAGACTTCTACAGCCCTCTAGTGTTGCCAAACTACAGACCCCAGCTCAAAAAAGACCACAGAAGTGTTCACTTCTTCCCCACATCCTGAAGGAAACCCTGATGACTGTGCTGCTGCTGGCATACCAGTTATTCAAACAACTAAAATCAGAGCTCTGGCAGAAAGAGTTACACAGCTCTCACTCTCACATCACAAGGGAAAAGGGACCAAGTGGCCCAAAGCTTAGAAGTGACCTTTGCATTTAAAAGCATATTCATAGAAAGGAAAGGGGAAAAAATACATCAAAGATTCAGGTTAATTTGCTGTGTATCTGTTTCAGCAGCTGACTGGAGAGTTTATTATGCCTGATTGCAGGCCTTCAGCAACAGTGATAGCTGGTTTCTCCTTTTGCTCCCTCCCTGCTTCTTTCCCAGCAAGTTTCCATTGACAGAGCCTACGGCTATACTCTCAGAAATCATATAAAACCTGACAGTGCCAAAATTTTAACCGCAAAAGGGTGTTTTAAGGTGCTGCCTTTCAAATCTAATTTTAACAGACAACTGCGTTCAGCAAGCACATCCCAGGATGGCAGTGCACGGTACTCGGCTGCCCATGGGCTGCAGATGGAGCTGTTGACAAAACAGTTCAACTCACTGGAGATGAGCTGTCTGGCACTGAGCACTACAAAGCTGAAGATCACTTTTACAGTTGTGGTGCTCTATTATCTCTATTATTATTATTGTTGCTGTTATTATTAATGACATAGTATTAATATCGTTATTAATAATATTTGTGTTGTAGTTGTTGCTGTTGTTATTATTTCCAAGTGTCTCTGCAGAACTGAAAGTGTACCATTTCAAACCTCCTAAATTTAGAAAGCCAGAGCAAGGCTCCCTGGCCAAACTTCAAGATATCCTTAAGACAAGAACATAAAATCACATTAACAAATCTGGACAGGTGATTAAAAATTGAAATCCAAAATTATGTAATGGAGACATACAAGGAATCAATATTTCTTTTATCAGCATTTTTTTTTTTAAAGAAGTTTATGAAACAGAGTTGATTTCTACAGTAGGGAAAAAAAAACGTGCTACACACTCCGAAATGTATTTATGAAGTTAATGTTTGTGCATCAGAACACCTCAATTGTACAAGCATTATACAATAAGTGTTATGTGAGAGAGGTATAACAGGATCCAATCCACACTGTTTAACTGTATATTGCCACTTATTACATCTGTACACATAACACTGTGCAGACTGAGTGCTGTAGGACAACATTTTATTTTGCACTTGAAATTTCTCATAAATGTTGCCTGGAGATCTCTGCAGGGAACTAACAGAATCCCAGCTGTTATGTTTACTACCAAGGAAGTTAATTCAACCTTCCTTTGGACAATTCAAATGAGAAAACTGGGTCATAATTATGCATCAAGCAAGAATGATGACACAGATGATCTTCATGTTCTCATGCTATTGAAAAAAACTATGTTGTAATTAGTGTTGCAAGCACGATAATGTGTTGCTACAGCTTTCAAACTCCTCATACTTTAATTTGAGCAGATAAATGCAAAAAATAAGTAATTGCATAGTCTGAATCAAAGGTTTGAATTAAAATTCACAAGTCTGGAGATTAAGCTGGATTTTCTCATTTAGTTAGTAAAAATGCTGAAAATATACAGCTGAATTCTAATCATAGTTACTGTATGGTTTCTTCGATATATGTGAGAAAGTGTGGTCTATTATAATTCCTGACTACTACTTCATTAAAAGCTTATGAAACTAAATTTCAAAGTCATTCTGCTGCAAGATGCGTATGTCCCACTGGCACTGTCCATTAATGGTTGTTTCGGTATTATACTCAAGTATATGATATACATTCTGCAAACACTCTAAGCATAAACACCATTCACAAATCCTAAAATTATCTACTGCTTGTGATTTAGTAAGTCAGTATAGGAAAAAGTAGCAAAATAATAAGATTACAGATATCACTTTGATAAAAAAATATGGGAGAGTTCATGTTCAATGGTATACATTGAAGTCTTTTATTCCTAGCTTTTTCACATTTACCCTGAAACCTCTGAATTTTATTCCTGTTTCTGTTTGTTTGCTCGTTTATTGTCTTTCATGTAAGCTGGAGGAAAAAAATATTTGACCTCCATATACCATTAGCATTTAAATAGCCCTTTAACTATTTGGTGTTCAAACCACATTCAGTTTCCAGATTCAATTCCCAAAAAATCTGCAAAGCACCTTACACTTGCCTTGCAGGATTTTACAAAGAACATTCAAAACAGGCATTCTTCAATGACTTATTTTTGAAAAATCGAAACACCCAGGGTCTCAAAGAGAAATCTTCTTGTAGAGAGGGGGATACCCTTACACAATTTAGATGTTAACTCAGCCTCTGGGCCATGATCACTCTCTGGCTGTCTTTTATTTAGCAATATAGAGTCTTAAATTCACCTGTCACTTCTGGACTTCTCAGACAGTGCACAGGCACAGGCTAAGAAAACCATAACTGTCTAGTTATGGGGAGATTTAAACCAATAAAATACTGTATAAACAGAAAAATATCTCTAGTGATAATAGAATTCAGTCTCACAACACGTGTTAAGTAAAATCTCAGCTAAATCAGTGTGCTCTGATTTGCAGTGATTGAAGACTAATGTTCACTGCTGCCCATTTAATTGTTGCAAAGAGGCAGTGCTAGACATCTGTGTGGAATGGAATGTCACAGCCCAGCAGAGCATGGTGAGTAAAAAGGGATTAAAAAATGTGGTCAAAGATAACTAGTAAAATGTTTCAAATTTACAGACAAAGAAGAAGTACACTTAGAAAAAAAGGTTCCATTAGAAAGTTGCCTCATGATTTCATAATGTTCTCAATGCAGGGAAAGGAAATGGAAAAGGTAAAGCAGTAAAGTTAAGATTTCATGGCTTATAAAGCTTCTGCAGAATAATACTGCACATGCACACACAGAGTCACCAACATTATTGTAAATAACTTCACAAACTAAAGGAGAAATCTTACAGAAGGATGACTAGCTAAACTATATGTTTTTAAAATGCAGTTTGATCAGATGTAAATACCGGAGAAAACACAAATAAAATTTCAACAGAATGAGATGGAAGTCGAGTAAAAATTTTAGAGTCAATATTACTGTAGTCAGATAATATATAAGCAGGTTATCTGAATTTTGAAACACAGATGTGCAGGAATACAAATGTCCACTTTCATTTCTAAGTTCTATTCCTGCTTTTTTCTAATTCCTGCTCATAAATAATTTGGTCTCAACAAGTCTATACATGTATATGAAGATTGTATTGTGATTAACACAGCTAACTACATTGAGTTCAGATGTTGAAATATAGTGTAATTTAGGAAAATGCAAAATTTTTATTTGAATACATTAAAATCAGTTAACGGACTGCTAACATTCAGGTATGTTGTGTGAGATTTCACCTATGTTACATGTTTTACTAAAGCAATAAGCTGTATATTTTTAGTGTAACTTTTGATATTTGTTTCTGTATTTATAATTTATTTTATTAAAACTAGAAGAACTGTGTTAATATAACATAAATACTATTTTTTTCCAGTTATATTCCATATAATGATGCACAATTAAAAATAAAATTAAAAAAACCCCTGAGAATCTAAGATAAACTGCAAATTACTATCAAGCATTACTAAAGGGCATTGGATACATTTGTTGTATAAGTAATGAATATTGCAATGATTACTGACACAGTTTCCTGATAATTACACTAAATACATTGCACATCAAGTAGCTAAGAAGCAGGCCCAATAATTTTTGCATAATTCAGAATACGTTCAGATATAATTCAAAAGGTACATGTATCAAATTGAACTCGGAAGAGTCATTTGAGGTGTAAATGATACCTATTAACATGCAACGCTGGTTAAATATGGAATGAGAATTGACAGAGTTCATAATAAGGATCCAAGGGGAATGAGGTAGCTGAGGAAGAAGCTGATGTTCTCTGAGCCAAGAACTCAAACACACAGGTGTTTAAGAAACATCACACTGTCTTCAGTGATTTCAAGAGCCTCATCTTTGTCTGCTACTCAGAATAGTAGCATTCCTAAATTTGCCTCATTGCCTACCCCCCGCTTTTTTTAGTACCAGTTTATATAAAATTGCATAGGAAAGGATCCTATGCTGACTATCCTTTACATTTTCCTCCTTTTAGTATGTGGAAATTGAAAAAAAATAACACCAAAAAACAAAACAAACCTGCTTCTCAAGCAAATGATGTAAAATATCAAGTAAGTGAGAAACTTACAACAGAAAGTCAATGAGAAATCTGTCTGATATTAATCCTGTTGAATTTGGCATGAATGTTGATTCTTAATTTTAAAATTAATTAGTGTTAATTATAAAATCCCGTGTTTCTACTTACTTATCTAAGCTTGCATTTACCTAGTTACTGCGAAGTGCTAAAAAATGCTTTTTGCAAATGAGTCTTTAAACAACCAATAAGAACATCATACCATTATGGCTTAATAATAAAACCATTTCAATAAGTCACCAAGTACAGGAGCAAGGAAGAGAGCCTGTAATATTAAAACTATACCCTAATTTGTGAGATTAACCATTCAATCCTGTCTTGGGGGCAGGGTGAAGGGAGAAATCTGACTTGAATTTTAAATTAAATTCGACAATGGTAAACTACCTATCCACATTAATTTTATTTCCCTTTTGCATCTACCCACTGTTCCTGTGTTTGCTAGAATATAAAGAAAAAAAATATCGAACAAAATAAGATCGCAAAATTCCTAGTTGTTCTAACCCTATCAATTTTAAGCTCTTATAAGCTATGGTAAAACCATGTATCAGCTTTTAAAATCAGCAATGACTGTTTTATACAGTTTGACTATGATGAAAGAAACTAGTTGACATGCACTTACCGTATTAAGCCCTGGCACCTGCATTGCAGACACTAATCAAAGTGCTCCTTCAAAGGGGTGAAAGAATCGCCATTTGTAACGCAATAATTAGGCTGGGTAGAAGGGCCTGAAAAGTAAATCAATCTTGTCTGCTCTCTAAATCTGACACTATTCTCTAGGCAGATTGTTAACATAATGAGACAGAAGCCTACAAGAGGTCCCATAAAAGACCTAAGTCTTTTTTCCCCCCTTCTTTCTTTATACTTGCAATGTTACTAAGAGCATAATTACAGACAATCCTACCCTAAGTCACTGGCATAAAAGCAGCTATTTCTAAGAAGCTCATAAAAAATAACTTGGCAGAACAGACGGGCTATATAACACAGCAGCAGGCTGACTCTATTTGCCCAACTGGATGAAGATTATTTTAACCTATTCTCTACTAAAATTATCAGTAGAATGTCTGACAGGGAAAAGTAATAAGTTCCTATAACATGGCAAGAAAATAATTTGAGTGAATTAATTTGATTCTCTGCTCAAAGTGGGCAAATGAAGAATAACTCCACTGAAATCAATGTTATTATAACAGTTATGTGAGGAAAGAATCACATCCAATGTAATCACTGTGATTTTTAAGAAGGAAACCAGTAACAAAATAGCAGCATTAATGGCAAAGTTTTTAAACAGATAGCTTTTTCCTGTACAGCCTTTTAAATTGCAAGAGTGTAATCTGATTCAATAGCCAAAACCAAGCCATTTTAGTCTCCTTGGTAAGAGAGTTGCACCAGAGTTTATGTTTTGTAATACCAAATGCTTTGTCTCAAACAAGCCCTTGTGAATGTTGCACATGCTTTTGTCAAAATTCATTCAGAAATATATAAGAAAATATAAAAATAAAAATAATCTATGCAGCAAGTGGTGGAACACAGTAAGCAAATACATGTGTAATGAGTCAAGATAAATGGAATGAAACTTTTTTCTTTCTCAGTCAAATACACATTAGTCATTATTTTCCATTATTTACCATAATGTCATTTAATCGTTCTTATTTACATGTTGTAATAGTGTAGCTTGATAATACAATATTGTTATTGATAGTAACAGCCAGAAGCTTTATACTAAATCTGCAAGGCCTTTTGATGATGGCTTGTCAGAAGTGATTTTTCTGAGCTTTCCTGAACCTGAAACTTTGTTTTCCTTGTTTGATTTGTGACAACAATTTCTCTAATTATCCAGGTGTCTATGGCTAATCTGCTTTACCTTTGTGTGTCTTTGCATGGTAAAACCATATTTTTTCCATAGATAGTAGTAACAAGTAATTATTCTACTTTGAATGAGATATTTATGAATTCAATACAAAATGATGTAGAGAATAACGTGACCTTGAGAAGGGAGGAAAACAGCATGTGGCACAGAGGACTTTCAAATATAACTTTTAAGATATTTTCAATTAAATGTCATGCTTTCCGATGGGTTTGTTTTTTTCAGTTGTATGTCATCCTGGTTCTTTCAAATACCTTTAAAATTCAGGATACTCAGTGTGACCAACAAATGTCAATTACAACAACTTAAAAACTCCTAAATTTTTAAAATCCAAATCTCTGTTATGTCTCAGTGCTTTGATATAATTTTTCTAAATTTAAGTGTTTCAATGCAAGCTAGCCAGCTCACTTTCTTTTGCAGATATATTCAGACCATGATTCCTGTGATATGACTGATCTTAAAATGAGATTAACTGTGATTGATTGGTAGGCACCTACTTCTTTACAAAGTTTGGGTCATTTGTCTCACAGTTAGATGCTTAAAGTGAGGAAACTTAGTAAGAAAGTAAGAAAAGATGTCAGTTTTGCTGCAATCTTTTAATAGATTCACAAGATTTTTCAAAGTTTGTTTGTACACAGGATGTACACAACTTTAACTCTGCAAAATCTCATAATCTGCTGTGTCTGATTCTCATTGGCCAATGCAGATTTTCAAAACAACCTCTTCTCTTAATAACAAAACTATTTTTTCTTTTATGACATCATACCTTCACATTCTCCACGGTTTTGTTGTATTGGGTTCTTTGTTTTTTGTTTTGTTTTTCATTTTGTTTTTGTTTTTTTGATTTAGAAACTCTACCTTGCAAAATATAAATCCCAAACATAGAAAGGGAGGAAAGGATCTACTGCTGAAATGACTGCACAGCACCTGAAAGCTATTGAAATCACACAGAAGCTGTATTCATTCATTCAATATGACAGGAAAAATTGAATTGAAAACTGACTTCAGTCTGAAACCTGGATAAACAGTGTTTGGCTAGAATAACAGAAATTCAGTGCTGTAAAACAACAGATTTGACTATATTAGATCAAGATTTTAGAACTATACTTCACAGACAAGGCAACAGTTTCTCTGTTCTAATATTACTACGAAGCTCATCATTGCTTTATCTAGACATTCTGTGTTAGTTCTTTTACTATATTTTAATGGTCAAAATGTAGTTAATGTAGGGGGCAGTTGGATGGAATAAAAAAGTTTTTTTTCTAAAAAATGAGTTTTGCAATGGACATTCTACATTTTTAGGAGACTCTAATCATAATATTACATAGCATTTAAAATTATGTTTTAAAATATATCTTTTTCAGTTTATAATGTGTTTGTGGCTTTTGTGTCGAAAAGAATTATTTTATTCTGATATTAATTAAATATTAGAAAATAAGCCTTTTTATTCACAGAATGATGTACGTATGTGTTGCAGATCTTTGCACAAAACCAAAATATCCTTTGTGTACTGCCTGAAAGCAGATGAACACAAAAGAACGTCCCCAACTATTGCCATGGGTTCATGTGTACCCAGTACCATGCTGGCTAAGCACTGGCATCTAACCAGAGCTACCGCAGCACTTCTCAGGATATCAGGTGCAATTAATTTTTTCTGCCATTAGTATGACAAAAAGCATTTTGTTTGTCCTGAAACAAAGGCAGCAGCAAACCTATAAGAGAAGGTAAAAAGGAAAACACCTCTTTTTTTTTCATGAGGAGTGAGGGTAGTGAAAAGTGCTGGTAGGTGAAGACTGACATCCAGCAAACACATAGCCTCTGATGTTCACACCAGACCTCTTTCAGAAGCAGCTACAGCCAGACTGGTTTCTGAAGTCTTACATTTTTAAAAATAGTACAGCTATAGGCATTTTGCATTTCCCCTTGTTTCACATCTACAATTTCAGAGACCAAAAGGAGCAGGAGTAGTTTACAGTAAAAGGTTTTATTTCTCTGATTTTGTCCCCAGCTGCAATTCCAAGGAGGTTCAGATATTTTTAAAAAAATAAATCAATGGTGTGTATTCTCAGAGCTTAAAAGAGAAAGTTGCAGATCTTTATGAAAATCCTGATGAAGTATATTAATTTTTTCCCACATAGATCAAGAGAAGACTGATGCTACAAAAGTTGACTGAAAACATTAATGAGATGTCTCCATTTTAATTGTTTCAGACTAGTAATTTCCCCTGTAGCTTGGAGGTTTTCAAGAGGGCAAAAAAAATCCAGTTAGAGGCCAAATTCTGTCTCTTGACTACAAACCGTTACTATAGAATAACTTCTCTGACAGTAGCTCAGCTATTCATGATTTACATTTATGTAACTAACTGCAAATAGGATGATGACAATTTCTTTCGATTAATACAAAAATAAAAAGAAGAAATTATGTCTAATACCATACATGGCTGTACTGAACTTGTTCTACACAGGAATAGCTTTTGTACTGCCTTTTTTGTTTTTTTTTTTTTTAGTTTCCCAGTTGAAAGCATGTCCCTGAAGTAATATGGACCCTGAAAAACATGACTCTGAATATAGATATGTCTTATTTTGAGACATTTTGAGAAGAGCAGTTTTTGGTCTTTCACAAGTCCAATGGCTCTGCAGTTAGTTCAACAGACAATTTTCAATAGTATTTTGAGATTAAAAGAGTGACAAGTGTGCATTGGAGCCTGCCAAATATTGCAAGGCCTTCATAACAAAAAAAAACCCTAAAATATTCTGGATCTATTAAGCTTATATTCAGGTATTAAATACAATCCTCCTAAAAGTTTTATGTGATAGCCTAAGCTCATTATTTTCACAAAGGGATTGGGAAAGGTATATAAACAGTCTGATTCCTACTGACTCTTACTGACATGTTATTAATGTCTCATTTGTGATTTTTGTGGAGAAGCAACCCAATTTAACCCAATTTGCTGTGGCAATCTGAGAAATACTGTAATCTGTGAAGATTATATTTGCTAAAGGCTGGTAAACTTAGAGCTGCTAACAGAAATGGTGTGCTGCCTGCATTAATATTTTATAGTTCAGAACTCACCTTGAAATAATAAGAGGGAAGACAATATTAAGATGAGAACTTCATATTATCACATTTTTTTTTACTCGATAAAAAACAGATCTACAATATATCTGATAGTTAACATAACAAAACTGTAATGGCAGAGTTAAAAAGAGCAAGTGGCACCAATGAGTCCAGAGTTTTATGTCAGCAGCCCCTCAGCAGGCCACAAGCAGTACCAGAGGATTACAGCTTGGATTTTTTTTTTATTTGCCTGACTGGCATGGGTCTAGTTATCTCTGACTTTTGTTAAAGCTACAGGACTTTGTGAAATTTGTCGCCTTGGAGATGAATCCCTCATTTGTACATGCTAATATGCTCCTCTAAGTTTTCCATATGCTCTATTCTGTATTTCAGTAAAACCTTTCATCAAGGCCACAGTTTTCACCAGATAACGTAGAGACCATCAAGGCAAAAACTATCCTTCAACCAAAATTTAGTTAAAGAAGAAGCAGTTAATAAATTTGAAAACCTTCTAATTGCATATTAACCCTTGACTCACCCATATGATTATCAATTTTGCTTTCATACTAATTTATTCTCTCCATACTTGTAAAGAAGAGATACTCATCACTCTTCCTAGCCAGCATTTGTTTCAATCTAAGAATACAGTAGGAAGACTATGGGTCCAGTTAATAAACAGCAATAATAAACCCACTTTAATTGCTTCAATTAGATCATCCACAGGGAAACACTTTACACAACCTATAGGGATTAACAGGCTCTTCATGAGCAGAGGAACAGAAGTTGCTATCTATAGACGGTTTTCTCAGTTACTCTCTGTTCTCATCTACAGGGAGAAAATATTCTTCACCCAATAGAAATACCTAACCAGGACAAGTTTCAGGCAGCTTTCTGTAAAGACTGCTACTGAAAATGTCTGGGGAATCACGCTATTATTAAGCCCAAAAGAAAATGTAGTCTCATCATATTGGATATGTCACAAGAGCAGGTGTTTAGTATTTTGACACTGGCTTTGCTCAGCCTATATGCTTTGCCCTTTTCAAATTGTGTTCTCCTTGTCTTTTTCGAGAGGTGTTTATTTGGCATAGCAAAAGAGTCAAACAGTGTAAGTACAGAAAATCAAAGAGATTAATGTTCAGAGAAAATGTGCTTTCATAGAAAGCAAATATAGTGGAAGTATTTCTTTTAATGGACAAATATTTAAACTGTTTTAAACTTTATTTGATTTTTTTGGCGAACATTATGTTTATAAGTCACATCTATTGGCAATGCGACTTCAGAAGATGAGAAAGAAAAGAATAAACAGTGCTTCCTATGCGATTTATATAGGTGGGTAGACATGTGCATGCAAACTTAATATACAAACACACATTTTATATATCAAAGAGTAACATACATACACAGGAAGACGGTATGGAAAGAACACGTTAAAAATTACAGAACCCCTAGAGATAAAGAGTGAATTCTAGAATTATGTTCTGGGCACCAGGTCCGCATGGGAAGGGTGCAACATCCTGAATAGTAAAATCTCTGCCTTACCACTGAAACTCTGGCATCTGCCTGCTCTAGTGAGACCATGTAGGACTCCACATATGGGATTCCACATGTTTCAGTGAAGCTAAGCTTGTAGACTAAAATTTGCCTCTCAACTAAATTTACAGTGGTTAGGCTAAGAAATCGAATATAATTCCACAAAGTGACAAAGTGGAAGCAGTCTTGTCACAACTTAAGAGGTCACAGTACATTCTGGAATGTGATGTAAAGTGATACAGAATATTTTAGTCATAAGAAAGTCCCCAGAGCGTTTTAGTTTTGCTATAAGCCTGGATGAGCTGGTTGTTCATAGCATTTGATAACTTATATATCGTTTCAGAAAAAAAAGAAGACTTATTCTGAAGCAATGAATTGGTGACAAAACCCTTCTAAGAAATTCTGGTTGCAAGTGATACAATTGCTCTCTAACTACATCTCAGTCATAAGCCCTTAATTTAGCACATAAAATAGATTTGGGATATTTTTCTTCCACCTTTTTTTCTGCAAAATGAGACCATTGTGCTTCTCTGACAAGCTGAAGATGCAAACAAACAGAATTCCATCTCCCTTTCCTTTCCTTTCCTTCCCTTTCCTTTCCTTTCTTTTCTTTTCCTTTCCTTTCCTTTCCCTTCCTTTCCTTTCCTTTCCTTCCCTTTCCTTTCCTTTCCTTTCCCTTCCCTTCCCTTCCCTTTAACCCGAAATGCCTTACATGGCCCCTTGACAAAGGCATTTTTTTCCAAAGGGCAAACACCATCTTTTTGTTTATCCATAAGAAACAATATGGACCAAATGAATGAACCTCTGCACTTAGTCAGTGTACTTGAATAACCCCAATTATCTGCTAGCTCTGCATAAGCACAGAGGAAAGTTCTAAAAACGTTTGTCTGGGTTGGGTTGGTGGCAAGGAATATTACTGATCACTTTCATAGGATATGTTATGTTCTAAAGAAAGAAATGTTAGAAAGTAGAAAATGATTGCCTGAGAAAAGTAGAATAAAACCAGCATCTACTTCATAGTCAGACAGATGTTACAAAGGACAGATAATGCTTCTAAGACTAATAACATTCCTAGTGCTCCAGTTGGGGAGAAGGGTTTCATCTACTACATGAGCAGTCTTACTTATATTTGTATTTTTCTCTTCCAGACAAGCCTTCACTCCCTCTGACATACCACACTACTTAATTTGCAGCTATTGCCAATTCAGTGCTTCATCTAAGAAAAGTTGGCAGAATTTCTACAGGAATGTATTGTTCACATTGCTCCAAAAAGAAATGATGATTTGTGTTATTCTACAGTGCAACCAAGACTAAATTTGATGCCTTTTTTTTCAATCCTTGCTTTATAGAGGTTGTTATTGAGAAGTAGGAAGTGTCTTGAACTTAAGAACTACTGTTGTCTATTACAGCAACTTTGCTACATTGTGTAAATGCAGGTTTGATTAAGATACCATGGGTTTTTATTCCAGATTTTGATTCTCCATGTTTATTTCTAATCTCAAGAGCATTTAGAAAGGAACTTTTTAATACTTTGAAAACACTTTGAAAAGAGCATTTTGAAAGGAACTTTTCAATAAGAAATATAAGAAATAGAAGGCATACATCAGACCTGCAGCAAATCAGCTAGAAAGGGAAATCTCAGACTTAAGAAAATATTCCAAATTTTTCCATTTAGTGTGTTTTATTAAAAGAATACAACTTCTCTTGTGCAGAAGTAATCAGTGTTCCTCAGTAGTGTTTTACAATGATGATTGATTTGTGGTTTAGAGTTGAGATTTTTCTAATTCATTATTGTTAACCAATGATTCTGTTTTTATTTTATTTTTAAAATTATTTTTAGGTGTACAACCAAATAAGATTCACTGCATCAGCTTGACTCTCTGATTTATGTCTGATCTTGTTTCAACTTAAACAAAAAAAATCTGAGAAGAAAAAAAAATCTCATGAGACAACATGACAAGAATGATAAAAATGCATTCTTTGCCATGAAAAAAATTACACCTTTGGTGTGAAACTGACACATGTTCTTCATCTGCAAAGACATGTGCCTTTGCTATGCCCTTCACTACATAACAGTTTTACAAAGCTATATCCACTGCTTGCTTGTATCTTCTTCAACTGCATACTAGATTAAAGCAACTAAAATTTGTATATTTAAGAGGTAACGTGTACTATCATCAAAGAGAAAACGTTACTAAGGAAATGGAAAAACCTTTCCAAAAATTTCCTGAACGTATAGAAGAAAGAGTGGCTCAAGTATGTAATTTAGCTAGGGATGCTTAGAGCCAGAAGTATGACTGAATAAATTACTATTACAAAACTATAGGAGGGAAAAGTGTATCCATTCTGCTCCAAGAAAAAGAGCAAGTCTAACTTTTTATTGAAAATATACGAGTGTTAAGATTTTATTGGTAGAAAAGACCTTGGCAACTGTTCAGAAATGTTTTAAGGCATAGGAAAAATCACTTGTTAAAAGCTAATACTGCAGTGCTTACGTGCATATCTACAGCAGCATGAGGTACCTGCCACAAACTGCTTACAGTATATGGACAGGTTTGTGACATATGCTGAGCATTTACATGGAGGAATAATGGAGCATAAGGTTAGATTGCTTTCATGCTGAGATCAGTGCCCATCATGCTGACCAATACTGCCTCATGGCTCCTTTCTGATCTCCCATGGCCTGGACATATTTATTATCTCTCATCTTAGACTATGCAGAGACATTTCAAATGAATCACAGTGGCAGGTGGCCCTTATTACTATCTCTTAGGATGTGAAATCTGCTAGAATGTTTAACCAGAGAGAAGAAAACAGAAGGTGGGAGAGGAAAGGTCCTTTGAGAAAACATGTGAAAACAATTAAATTGGAAGATAAATATGTTTTGGTGTCATTCAAGTTAACAACAGAAGTATAGTCCAAGAAAGAAACAATTTTGTGTAACAATAACTTGATATATCTTCTGTTCAGAACAGGGTAGTAGTTTATATTTTTTTTGTACTATCCTTATAAATAGGTAACAAAAATCACACATGACCTATTGCAACAGAAGATAAAATTACATAAAGAAAACTCTGGACAACAATATGTTCCAGTTGCTAACAACAGCTGGAGTGAAAAAATCCTGGAAGTTAATGGAAGTTAATAACTATTAGCACTGATGTTGAAAAATACTTTCCAACAGAGGCAAATTGTTTATGTGTTTTCCAAAGCAAGCTTAGACTCCAGCAACAAAAACACCATGGAATGAAAAGAAAACTTTGTCTTTTCTATTCTAGCTTACTGCAGCTGTAGCTTCGTTATATATCTATCATCCTTTTCTTGAAAGGAAGTTCAGAGAACATCAACAGACATGCCAGTAGGAGAGGTGCACATAGTCTATATAGAATTAAAACATTAAAGCAAAAGAAATTATTATGGAAATGTAACATGCTGTAGTAAGTAAATTAATAGGTGAATGCTCTTGAAGAAAAATAATACCAAGAAATAAATCACTGGCATTAATTTGTTTCTGGAACAATCTTGCAGGATAAGTATAAGAACTTAACTATTTTTACAAAAGCATCAGAACATATACAATAAATGACAGCAAGAAGTGGTATAATATACTTATTTTTTTCCATCTACAAATGTCTGATCTCTCTAATTGGCCATATACTACTACCCAGTATTAAACATACACACATATACATACAAAAGTTTAAAAAGGCCTACGCTGGTTAAAAAGGGACATTCTTGGGAGTGTCCAAATTGACCACTTAATGAAATAAATTTTGTTTGTAAGAAAACATGTAAATTTATGTTTGAACATTCTTCAAATTGTGTTTGTAGAACACAATTTGAAGAACCTCTATTTCTTCCCACTGACTGTCTTAAAAATCAGTTATTACACAAAAATATAAGTACAAATGTCTAAAAATATAATAGAGTCATAGAATGGTAGGGGTTGGAAGTGATCTTTAGAGATTGTGTAGTTTGCCCCCCCTGCAGAAGCAGGTCCACCTAGAGCAGGCCACACAGGAACACAACCAAGTGGGTCTTGAAGACCTCCAAGGAAGGAGATTCCACAACCTCCCTGGGAAGCCTGTGCCAGTGCTCCCTCACCTTCACAGTGACAGAGGTTTTTTTTTATGTTTAAAGCAAACTTTTTCTGTTCCAGCCTCATTCCATTACCCNGAAAGGAATGGCATAAGATTTGGGTCTACTTCTTGAAAGTCCTTATTTAAAATGCTTTTGGAGTTTATTTGCATATTAATAGGTACATCACCTTTATATGTGCAAAGCAATGTTGCTACATAAAAGAGGATGAAGTTCTGGGCCCACAGAAAGCAATTATAGTTCTGCTACAACAATAATGAAATTAAAAACAATTGGAAGCACAGCTCTCATCTGTGAAGAAATTCAGCAGCAAAACATTTGTCAAATACTGAAACTTTAATGCTCCTCACTCCTCAAGCTGAATCATCAGACCTCCTCTGTCCCTCTTGTACCGTTATATACAGTACTTCAGGAAAAAACAAAACAAACTCCCAAAACCAACAAAATAAAAACCCCACATCCCAAAAAGCCTTGAAGTTCTATGTATTATGTATCCATTTGGTTTATTATACATTAAAATAGGGAAGTCAGTCAATGTTTGATATGTCGGCCTTCGTATGCTTTCATCTCTGAAGTTTGTTTAAACAAGGAGTAAAAAAGTAAGACTAAGTATCTAAAACGAGCAAATAATCTAAATTCCTTAATGCAATATACCATTGCAACTCAAATGAGATGAACCATAGAAGTACAATAGGGNAATAGAGTCATAGAATGGTAGGGGTTGGAAGTGATCTTTAGAGATTGTGTAGTTTGCCCCCCCTGCAGAAGCAGGTCCACCTAGATCAGGCCACACAGGAACACAACCAAGTGGGTCTTGAAGACCTCCAAGGAAGGAGATTCCACAACCTCCCTGGGAAGCCTGTGCCAGTGCTCCCTCACCTTCACAGTGACAGAGGTTTTTTTTTATGTTTAAAGCAAACTTTTTCTGTTCCAGCCTCATTCCATTACCCCTTGTCCTGTTGCTAGCTACAACAGAAAAATATGTGAATGCATGTATTCACTTACATATATTCTGATATACCCACAAAAGTGGAATGTCTCAATATCAGAGGGAAGTGGGTTTTGGATGTAATTTTCAGAGGCTAGAAAATCATAATCCTGTTTTTTTTAAAAACTATTTCCAAATTCAGAGTGCTATATTGAGTCATTGATTTTATGTGATCTAATTAAAATTAACTTACTTATCATCCTTAGAGTGGTCACACTATTCAATTTGAAGAACGGTTTAATTTTTAACAGCAGTTTTACTTTACAAAAGTAATGATTGATTATTACTAGTTGCTGATGCTGTTAAATACACTGAGATATAAAAATAATTACTTTTTATGTATTTATAAAACACTTAAATATATTTATAAAATAAATAAATATATATTAAATGAAAGGAATGGCATAAGATTTGGGTCTACTTCTTGAAAGTCCTTATTTAAAATGCTTTTGGAGTTTATTTGCATATTAATAGGTACATCACCTTTATATGTGCAAAGCAATGTTGCTACATAAAAGAGGATGAAGTTCTGGGCCCACAGAAAGCAATTATAGTTCTGCTACAACAATAATGAAATTAAAAACAATTGGAAGCACAGCTCTCATCTGTGAAGAAATTCAGCAGCAAAACATTTGTCAAATACTGAAACTTTAATGCTCCTCACTCCTCAAGCTGAATCATCAGACCTCCTCTGTCCCTCTTGTACCGTTATATACAGTACTTCAGGAAAAAACAAAACAAACTCCCAAAACCAACAAAATAAAAACCCCACATCCCAAAAAGCCTTGAAGTTCTATGTATTATGTATCCATTTGGTTTATTATACATTAAAATAGGGAAGTCAGTCAATGTTTGATATGTCGGCCTTCGTATGCTTTCATCTCTGAAGTTTGTTTAAACAAGGAGTAAAAAAGTAAGACTAAGTATCTAAAACGAGCAAATAATCTAAATTCCTTAATGCAATATACCATTGCAACTCAAATGAGATGAACCATAGAAGTACAATAGGGTTTGTAAGAGTTCCTTAAAAGCTAAATAGGATTAATGGAGAAATCTTCAGCTTTTTGGGGTTTTCAAGAGAAAAGCCATCCAGAGGCCTTAACTATCAATCCAAACAATACTGTGATATGTAAAGTTATTGTTTCAAAGATATATAATATTCAAATGAAGCCTAGAAATCCCTTCTACCATCAGCAATTATGAAAACATAGACATACAAATTACCAAATTATAATCAATTTTTCATCAACATAATGCTATTTTATTTACAATACATTTAAAGCCTCTGGAGTTCTTTATGTGTGCTTCTGGTTTGAAGTTTCTAAAGTTATTACAGAAAGCTGACTGCAATACTTGCTGTTATTGATTACTGCGGGACTTGGAATAGGCACTTAACCTCTGCTTGTGAACAGCTAGATATGTGTGAGATTTGACCCAAACTACCAAAGCAACAGCTTTATTTTCTCTTTATACCTGTTTATTAGCTCCTAGTTTTCATCATTCCTTTCCACCTCATGAAACAACCATTATTTTCATTATAATCTCCTTCCTTGGTTACAGAACAGGAGCCACAAAAAAAAAATCCCTCACTTGTGAATTGGAATTTTATTGTTTAACCAATTATAATTCTGAAGTATTAAAAAAGGAATAAAACTCTAGCTGTTATAAATAGAAATTCAGAACTCTAACTTCAGACTGGTCTAGTCCTTCTTATTTCTCAGAGATTTACTTATTTTTATAATTCCTACTTATTCATCCTTCAAACATGATTGCTTTGCATTTAGATTATTACTGAAGTTATCTTGCTGATTAGCTAGAGTAAATGCCGGCTGGTTTCAATCTAACAGTTATTTTTGATCCATGGTTCAGATACCACTACAGAAAAGGCTAGCATGAAAATTAGGGGGGAAAAAATGGCCTCTGTTCACCCTTAGTTTAAATTAATACTTTATTCGGTGTAGACAACATTTTCTTTGTTCTTCCTGAGTTTAGTTCCTGTATTGCTTTAAATCACTGCTGGAACAGATCTGCCAAATAGCCTGCACTTGGCAAGTCTGTTGTTCAGTCCTACAGAGCTGAGAAAAATGTACCATGTGCTGTTGCCTTCCCCTCTCCAAACTTACTACCCTTTCATAGCCTACTGTGAGCTATATCTATGCATTTTGTGACCTTTATCCACTTGAGTTTCATGTTTTGATCTAAAGCAATGAAATCCAGCCCTCATTTATCATGCCGTTTGAGGAACTGAAAAATTGCATATAATATGGTAAGAAGAAATGGGAAAAAAAATCCGCTTGTAATATATCAAATGCAAGCATTACCCAGTTTCCTAAATTCTGTTGCTTTTATTTTTATAAATGAAATGCATCATGTTTTATTGTAATACTTAATAGTGTACTGCTATCTCTTATCATGTCATTCAGTTTAAACTGAGTTTTATCAGAGTGCTGTTGACTGCACACTAATGACGATTACCCTTTAACTCAAGTGGTTTAAGAAGCACAGCTCAGGCTCACTTCCTTGAGATAACTCAAACACAGTTATTGTTACTTTTGTTGTTATGTTGACAATATCATATAGTTAAAGGGTAAGAAAAATCATAGATCATTCTGTTTCTGTCATTGTTGTCGAAGCCAAAGAACTACAGGAATAGAAAACGTCTAAGGGGACTCTTTAAAAATACCCAGATTTGTCTTCTAAGACTTCCTGGATAGTTAGTAATGACAGGTAGGTATCTCAATAAGTCAATTCAGATCTCAGTCACACTCTCAGTACTGAAACTTGGAGCATCTGTGCTCATATTTCGTCTGTCTCAGCTAAATGCCTCATAGTAAGTGACATGAATCTGGGCCCCAAGTGTCATCTTTCTGTTCTGCAAGTGGACTAGCTCACACCTTCTTAAAACACTGTGCATGTGTATGGATTACTTACTTAGCCATTATACTTATTCAGGAGATAATATACTAGCTACTTGCAAGAAGAAATAAAATCTTCCCACAGAGAATTCTTCTATGCACAATGTTATTTAAATCTATCACTACTTCTTGCATACCAAGGGAAATACTTTCTCAATATCAATGGAAGAGAACACTTTTCATTTTGTTTCTAAAGATCAAGCATGATTTTAGAAAGGTTAGTAGGAAAGGGAAAATACTTTGATTGTTTTCCATGCCTCACTACAGTTTTTTCAATTAATCTGGCTGTCCATCTGAAATAGCTGACACAAACAATGAATAAAAAAAAATAATCCACAAAACTTGGAGAATTATCTGCATTGAAATACAATTTATACTTTACAAGGACTATGTTTAGTCACTGCCTTTATTACATAGTTTTGCAGGATGAAGATATTTCAAGATAAAGTTTCCCTATACCATCAGCAATTAAATCATCTCTAAGAAGCTAATACCAGGTTTAATAGTGTTACTACTTTCATCATAATCTTAACTAAGTCAATTTGTTAAAGATTTGTGCTTTTAAGATGTACCATTATAGGTGTCAACTGCACGTCATCCACATTAAATACAACTGATCAGGTTAGCCTTGCTTTCAGAGGGATGAGCAAAGGCAACGAGTTTTATTTTCTTTGTCTTTGAGATGAATAACAGAGTGGCTTCCTCTTTGACTGTTAGACTCAGAAACATTTCTTTTATAACACAGAGTGTAAAAAAAATAAAAACAATATCCCACAATATAATAGGACAATAATATGAAATGTGCAAAGTAAAAACTTCTATCTTAAAAGATAACAGTTAAGAGGGCTAAAATTAAATGTCAAACCCAGTCAGATTAACAAGCATAAATTACACCATTTCCCCTATTTACAAAGTCATAATACCACTGTTATGGAGTCTTTAAATAAGACTGAGAAACTACAATTATATTAGGCAAATATGGATATTGTTTTATATATTGGTTAGATATGGTTCTGTGTAGTAGTCGAAGGACTTGCAATTACAAATACTCATTCACTATTACTGGAACAAGATACTTCAACATTTCTTCCATCAATGGAGTGAATTTTTTTTTATAGAGAGCAGAAGATTTCATTCTTTTTATACATAGTGATAACTACCTTAAAAAAAAACAACCAAACAAAAAAAAAAATCCAAACTGGAAACATATGTTCGCAAAACCTGAAAATACTTTATAGCCTAACAAATAGTAATTTGTTAGCCTGAAAATTCAATAGAACTGAATGCTAAAATGATATTGCAAATGCACTGGGAAATGTAAACTGCCTCTATTTCAACTCACTCTCAAATCTTTTTTTCAAAGTAAGAAGGGTCTATTTAGTACTCCAAGTACATCTCATGGAAATGTTAACTCAGAACTTTCTTAATACTTAAGGTAGTTATCCATTATATTTTTTTTCTATGTTTAATTGTACTGTGTGTGTAAATAGAAAGGTTCTGGTAGCAGGAGGCTACTTTATGCTAGACCTAGCCAGTTCCAGCTGCCTCCAAATGGATCCACCATAGGACATAGCTGAACCCATCAGCCAAGCTAGTGATGCCTTGGGGAAATCATATTTAAGAAAGGGCTTAACACTGTACAAGACAGTAGGGGGGGAAAAAAGTGCTAAAAACAGCTCTATGAATACAAAGGTGAGAGAAAAAGGAAGGAGAGAAGATGCTGCAAGCAGTGGAGCAGATAATTCTTTGCAGCCAGTGGAAAAATACATGCTGGACAAAGTTTATCCTTCAGAACTGCAGCCCATGGGAAGGATTCATGCTGGAGAAGAAAAGTCTGAGGAAAAAGGAGAGACAGAGAGGAGCCACAATCCCCCATTCCCCATTCTCCTGTGCTGTTTAGGAAGGGCTTGAATGGGAAGTTGGCCATGGGTAAAGGGAGAAAAGAGATATTGTTTCAGTGTTTTATTTTGTTTCTTATTACTCAAATCTACTTCAACTGGCAAGAAATTACAGGTTCCCCAAGTCAGTAACTGGTAAAGCAATCTTTCTGTCTTTATATAAATCTACAAGATTTCTCAGATTCCTATCTCCCCGTCTCACAGAGAAGAAATAATGACTGAATGGCTGGGTAGGACCTTTTCCTCTAGCCTAGACTATCTCATTATAGCAGTGAAATGAAATGTAGATGTACCATTCCTATAGCAGAATAGTAATTTTTCTAAAACAAGACATGGCTTACTCCTTTAGCAATATCTTTAATTTCGTTATAAGTCTTACTTTTGCATAACAAAGTTTATATTTTGTTTGTATTATTTTTACAATAAAGTGCACTTGAAGAGGTATGAGCACAGACAATTCAATGTGAAATTAATTACAGAAGACTTTGGTATTGTACTTTGTAATAGCTGCATTGGTTCTGTACATAATAGGATCAAGAAGAGTCCTGAAGTTGTTCATTCTGACAAACTGTAACGGGTAGCCTAATATCACAAAGAAAATGCAACATAGACTTGTATTGCCCCAAATTAACGTTTAGTATATAACAGCACATCATCAAGCATTCCTTCATCTGTATTTTTTTCAGTTTTTCCTTAACAAAAAACTATGAATCCTTGGAGATACCTTAGAAAAGAGAGGAAAATATTTGATGACCCCTCCATTATGTATAAAACATTTTTGTGAATTAGTCCTGTAAACCAACTGAAAAATTATATGTATTAAGGCTATTTACCAATAAAGTATTTCATTCCTATCCATTTAAAATTAGTCATCTAAATCTCAGCTACATATAAAGACTACCTTTTAATTTAGTCCAAAGTCTTCTTCCAATTCCCACTACTCTCAGACACCCATTTTTGAAGGGTATTAATCACTTGATTCCAATTTTTTTCCATTGACCTTAGGAGGACCTAGATGTCCAGTTTACAATTTGACATCAGTCATCTGAGTTGCCTGCGATAATTCCTACCCAGGTTAATCAGAGGCAACCAATTTCTAGAGAAAGAATATTTTCTCTCTGCTAGAGGGAAGTTAACGTATGGTCAAATTTTTAAGGTATATAGTTAGTTAGTTCTCTTTTTTTCTTTGCTTTTATTTTCTTTACTTTCCTTTTACAATGTCCCCTTTGTCTTTAATAACTTTTGATTTAAACCACATCACAAAACTAGTTCCACAGCTCTCCAAAGGGAAAAAAAAAAAAAACAACAAACAACAAACCACAGACTAAGCAACAATACAGAGCTTGGAAAGTTCACTATGATTTTAACAGCCAATCTTTGTAGAAAATTGTTAGCCTGTAGGCAGTGCTGCAAACTCTAAAATAAGCTACTTTGTAGTTTACCTTATTGGACTTCTTTTTTTGTTTGTTTGTTTGATTTGGACCTTTACAGGGGATCTTCTCATTAATGGGTACATTCTGAGAATGCAGGTTAGATTCATTCATTACTTCAACCAAGTTAACACCAGAGGGAATGTACTTCAACCACAGTGGCATAAGTGTTGAAATTATGACATCTATTCATTTATTTTGTTGCACAGTAGAAATAAGACTATTTTTAAATGTAAAGATCATAAACATTGAAGTTTGAAATCAGAACTCAGAAAAAAAGATCTCCTGTTTAACACACTACAGTATATTACCTCATTTCACAGGAGTAAAGAATAACTTTGCAGCCCACCAAAGCAATGAGGAACTGCAGTGAAAATGTGAAAATCAGCAATAAAACACCAGGGTGTTTAGCTGTAGTGTAAAATATCCTAACAAAACTTCCACCTTGTGTCTTTGACCACCCAGGAAATAGCTTTAATTAATACAAATTGAAGCCTCATGTAGTGAGGGAAAAAGTATATTTTTTCAAAAAGATACTGCACTGAGAGATTTTTTCTCCTGTTTGTTGCAGATTTTTATCATGTATGACCATGAAAAAAGTTGTTTATAAGACTATAACTGGAAAACTTCAATTAGAAAGTATCTACACCAGAAAAAACTTCTTTTTTTCCATTTATTAAATTCTACCACATATATCAAGAAAGTCTATCTCTCCAATGTAGCCTTCTCAAGAAGTGACACTTGATCTTCTGTGGTGTTTTACCTTGAGTAATCATTCACACTTCTGCAAATACAATGTAAATCACTGCTAAATCAGATTATCCTCTCAAATAAGACAGCGGTCAAATAAGGCAGTGATTTTTATCATAGCTCCTGTGAAGTCAATAGCTTGTGTGAGCAGAAGATCTGCTCCTAAGACGACTTCAGTGACTTTGCAAAAGTGTACCTAACTTCATAGAATGGAATTCTATGGTAATCAAACAGACTGAGACTGGCACATGTCAGAACCTCATGGAAAGTCTTCAAAAGCAAAATATTTCAACGTATTTGACTATAGGGTGGTTTTGCAGAAGAGATCTTTTTTGTGGCATTTTTTATTTCCAGCAGAGATTTGGTGTCAACTACTAATATCAACATCTGCCCATCATGATACTCCATGTCTCCAGGATCTAAAGCTTTATACTGTCTTCAAGAGAGTCATCTTCAAGAGGTGAACAGGAAGAGTTTGGTTCTAAATGATTTTAAAATATTTTTAATATAAATCTGCATATTTCTAATAAAAAATGAAACAATGCAAAACTGATTACTTGTTTTCCTTAAGTAATTTTATTTAAAACAAATCAGGGTAAGATCTAGTTCATAAATGATACAGAGCTTCTGTTAGCAAGACATTATCTTCGTCTTTTCAAGAAAGCAAATAGTATGAGGTCCTCAAGATCCATTTACTTTTTTAAACTGAAGTATAAATAACTCAGTAGTGATAATAGGTCATTTGAACAACATGCAATTTTACAATCTGTTCCTAAGTAAACTGATTGTTAACTTTGTATTATGCCAAGTCAGGTCTTTTGCATATTATATTTGTCATATCTGCTCTTTTTAGCCCTTTGAGTTTCCTCTTATACTATTAAAGCTTTCAACAATTAAAATAAGATTTGGGTTTGGTTTTGTGGTTTTATTTTAAGCACCAGAAAATCCCTTTTTGTTCTTTTTGAGGCTCCACCAAGTAATTCGATCATAAATAAATTATGGCAAAATAAGCAAAAGTAACAAAGACAGCTATAGATAGTGTCTAGATCAATACAAACATTACAATTTGCTTTCATAGTCTTTTTTACTCAAAGGAAAACCTTGCCACTCACAAGGAAAATCATTGAGCTTCCAGTCCAACAACATCTTCTCATTAAGAAATTGTCATACAATGTGATGAGAAGAATTTTTTCAGAACTTCAAAGAAAAAATCATACAGCATCGTTCTGTCATGCTCATACATCTTAAGACAAAGTTTTTCACTTTAAAAACATAATGAGGCTTTAAATGTCATCATGATGAAGATGCAAGGAGGGAAATACAATAGACAAGAAGATTATGGTGCACTTCTTAATCAGGGAATTTTAATAATTTGGGGATTTTTAAAGCAAACTGTCCTTTAAACACTACTTGTCACTCTATCTCAAGCCGTCTAACCTCTTTAAAGTTATTTTCAGTCCAAGGTAGTGTATTCTTCTAAAATTGCTGTGAAAGACCTCTAATATCTAGAAATACAGGTCTTCACAGTATGTAGATTTTTTTTTTTCTTCATCCCTGGAAGATGATCTACCTCTTTCTATATACTCTTTTTTTTTTTTCCCTCTTGGCTTTTAAAATGATCTGTCTCTCTTATCCATACATCTTTGATCCTAAAAGGATGTGGAAATCTGCATGTTTAAAACTGAATATTAAAATTACACACATGGTAAAATTTTAAAATTTTCTAGTATTTCCCAGGCCTAGGATAATTACAGAATCACAGAATCTCAAGGGTTGGAAGGGACTTTGAAAGATCATCTCGTCCAACCCTCCCAACAGGGCAGGATCGGCTAGAGTAGATCATACAGGAACTTGTCCAGGTGGGTTTTGAATGTCCCCAGAGAAGGACTCCACAACTCACCTGGGCAGCCTGTTCCAATGCTCCATCACCCTCACAGTGAAGAAATTATTCATATTATTTCTTTGGAAACTCTTGTGTTCCAGCTTATACCCATTATCCCATGTCCTATCATTGGACATCACTGCAAAGAGCCTGGGTCCATATTCCTGACACCCATTCTTTAAGTATTTGAAAACACTAATGAAGTCACTTCTCAGTCTCCTCTTCCCCATGCTCCCAGCTCCCTCAGCCTTTCAGCATAAGGAAGATGCTCCACTCCCTCCATCATCATGGTGACCCTGTGCTGAACTCTCTCCAGCAGATCCATTTCCTCCTGGAATTGAGGAACGAGACACAGAGAACTGGACACAAGATTCCAGATGTAGTCTCACAAGGGCAGATTAGAGGGGGAGAAGAATCTCTCTCAACCTATTTGCCACACTCCAGGATGCCATTGGCCTTCTTGGCCACGAGGGCACATTGCTGTCTCATAGTCATCCTGCTGTTCATCAAGACTCCCAGGTCCCTTTCCCCTACGCTACTCTCTAAGAGTTCATTCCTCAGCCTGTACAGGTACATGGGGTTACTCTTTCCCAGGTCCAAGACTCTACACTTGTTAGTGTCTTCTTGTAATTCTACGATTGCTTTGCACAAGTAACAGTTGTGAACACAATTATAAGCTTTTTAGATTCCACAGTGGAGCCACAGTCAACAGACAACATTCAACTAAATACTCAGTCAACCAAACGTTAAAAAAACCCTAAAAAAACCAAAAAAGCACCACTACAAAAAAAAACCAAAACAAGAACTAGAAGTAGATAGCTTTTTACCATAAACAGGAAGTTTTCTAATTTACAAGCTATTAAAATGCAACAAGAAAGCATATGAAATATGTAGTAGAGATTTTATTTTCCAGTCTTTTAGAACATGAGAACAGAAATGTAATCTACCAGAAATATAACCTGCAAACTGGAAATAGGTGTGATGAGATGAACAAATCCCTTTTAAAAGTCAGCCACCTAATCCTGATCTGTCAACAGCTGATGGATTCATGCCAACTTCTGTGCATTTCCAGGACTCAATTTTGTTTATTTTGCCATGATCTAGATCAAATAGGCAGGGCATTTTAAGGTATACTTTAGGATGGAAAAGCCTTGAATCTCATAGTTACACTGACAGTCAGAGGCTGAGAGGGACAAATAATGTGTGTGGGTTCAATCTAAAAATAAATAAGAAAGTTAACATTCATAGTCTTGAGTGAGAAAACAGAAAATATCTCTGTTACTGTTTTTCTGACATTTCCAGAGTTATATTAAATTTGTCTGGAAAGCTACAAAACAAAACAAAAGAAAATTGAGAAAAAAAAAAAAAAGAAATTTAAAAGCAGAGCAAAGGTAACATTAGGAAAAGTAGCTGTTACGTAAAAGTTAAAAAACCCACTTGTTTTCTATGTAAAAATACATAATCCCTACCACAAACTATTCTTGATGAAAATGCTTTGTTGATTAATATGAAACAATTCCTCACTCACATCATCAAAATTATAATTTGCTCATCTCAGCCACTGAAATGAGTAAGATACTGTAATTACTTTAGATGCATTGGTGTCTTGCAGAAGAAAAAGTTGATTTTATTTGAAGAGTTCTTTGCAGTCTCAATCACTAAAGATTTTTATGTTTGTAGATATTATTATTTTTTCTTCTAATTTTGTACTTGTCTGTGATCTTTAATAGACTCTTGCAATCCTGATAGTTCATATTCAAGAGTCCAGTGAGTGTGCAAGAAAAAAATCTGTAATACAGACAAGAAATCACTATTGTTTGAGTGCACTGCTGTAAATGACAAAAAGGCCTTTAGTAAATATCTTCAAGGAACAACATATCTATAAGGGACAAAACTTTTTCCAGCTTGCTACAGCAAAGGCACTGATCTACTTTAAAATGCAAGTGAGTAAGTCTCAATTTGTAAGATGAGGAGAACTAAAATCACTGTAGTTCTTCATTTGCCATCGTTTGATTTGGGATTAGGAGTTTTGGATGATTTTTTTAATATCTGAAAGTGTCAAATACTAATGACATATTTATTACAAATGACTGTTGGTTCCTGTAGTCCTGAATTCATACCCTATCTCCACTGCGAATAATATGTTAAAGTAAGATTTCAGGAAGAAACTAGAGCAAGTTCCACAGAGATTTTAATCACAGGGACAGTATCTGTATAAATTGCAAAAATCACACCTTTGAGCCTTTCTATATTTTTTACTTTCCAAAAGCATAGGTCGAGATTGTCTCACTCATCTCCAAAAAAATCTACACTATTTACACCTTTGAGTCTCATCCACATCATAAACCATAGTGCTTATAACTTTGCATAAAGATTACTAAGTATAAAGGTGAACAATGCAGTGTGATAAAACTACTGCTCACCTTGTATTGGTGTACTCATCATAACAACACTGTATGAAAGGCATGAATTTTGTTTTGATTGCCTCAGCTTTTACCAGGCCCAAGAGGTTGATTAATCTCAGCTATTCATAACACCAGCAAAATTCCATTAAATGTCTTTAATAGAATAAGAATGATAAAGTTTACTTCAGTTACTCTTCCTATTCTAGACAGCACCTTCCTTCATAGAAAAAATGTGAAGAAATTTATATCTGTCAAATTGAATGATAAGAAATGGCATTATCATATCATCTGTTACAATTTCAGGATTCTTTTATATTTTTTCTTTTCGTAGTAAAACTCTTAATGTTCTATTACCAAATACTCATATTCTTCCAAAAAACAACTGGTGTTTGGGCTCATCGATTTGTTTCTTTAAAAATAATGGAAGATTTTAAGATTGTTTTCTTTTTTTGTCTCATATATTTTAAAAAGTCTTCTGCCTTAGTTCCTGATCATCTGCAGAAATGATATTTTTTATTTTTATTTAAAAGAAGTCAAGTAAATCTGAGAATCACGGATTGCAAGTTGATTAGAGACACTTTCCATCCTTCCTATGATAGAATTAAGAGGATGTGGAGGAGTTCTGCAAAAAGTCTACAAACAGTCTAAAAGAGGCTGCAGATCTTTCTATTTCTGTAAAAATGGCAAAAATGGATATATGTAAAAATCCAATTCTGTGATATAGAAAATGAATATGCAGAGTCTGCTGAGTGCAAAAATAACTCATTCAATAAGTTTAAAAGAACACTGAATTCTGGGAAATTAATAGAATACAAGATAACAGCACAGATAATCATTAGGCAATGAGAAAGATCTGGCAAGATTTCTACAGTAAAATTAATGTGAATAACTCTGCATCATCAGTTTAGAAGTACAAGTGGGATTCAGGATAAAAAAAGAATCATGTCCTGTTTAAGTACCGACAGAATATAATACCGTATGTTGAAAAAGACACTATTAATAGGCCAATCTTTTTTGTGAGATAGAGAAATACAGTTTAACTTACATAAGCTGCAAAACTACTAAAATCAGAAGTTAAAATTTTGCACATTATAAAAGCACTAGAGGAATCTGTCTTAATGACTTGAAAAGAAGCAAGGCTTAAGTCAAAACACAATTCCTTAAAATCTATCAACAAAAAAACTCCATGACTTGGTTCAATTTACATTTTCTGATTATCTATCATCTTTCCACTAACTGAGGTCTATCTCCTTCCTTTAATGCAATCTCATTTATTTTTTTAGAGTTTATTTTTATGTGATCCCTCAGACACTTGGGACAGTATTCCCTCTATGTCTTGACAAATCTCATCTATCTTTATTTTTCTGTTCAGACATGATTTACCTCTCTGGAAAAATAATTATCTTCTATATTTGGATTGCTTGAGGTTTTTTTTTAGTCTCTGATATTGTACCCTTTATACCTGTGTTGATTAACTGAATGTAATAGGTCTTTATATTATTTACTAATCACTTACAGACACACAGCATACAACATACCTGCATACAGTAAGCAGGAGCAATTTTGCTGTTTGATTTAAATCCCTTGAATAGTTTTCTTAAAACTAAATCAAAACAGACATGTCACATTAATGCAGAATATTATTTGACTAAGAAAAATGCATGCATCAGTAAAAGGATGTCTGCATAACATAAAATCCCGTTAGAAAATCAGTAAGTCATTAGTTCCAAAATTTGTAACCTGCAGACCACTGTCAATCTATTGTTAAATCAATATCTACAATCTTTTTAGCCCTTTAGCCTCCCAACATCCAACTTGGATGCTAAGAACTCCCTCCTACAATCTCCTTGTTTAGGTTAATTCCTTCTGATTCAGCCATAGGCTGCTTGTACTACCCACTAACTATAAGCCATATTTCTTCTCTGAGCATTTTATCTAGGAATCATTTTGAGGCCTTCTATCCTGCTGCTGGTTCATGCTTCTCATTCTAGATGTACTGTAGCGTGCAACAGTTCAGATCTAACTCAACTGTCCAAACTGTTGTCAACTCTGTCCATTCGGAATTTCTATGGAATTCTGCTGCAAAACATTATTATTTTCATTTTTTGTTTTTCAAAATGCCCAAACATTTGGCCTGTGCCTAGTGGGATTCCACAGGGGTCAGTTCTGGAGTTGGTCTTATTCAATATCTTCATCAACGACCTGAATGAGTGGACAGAGTTTACCCTCAGCAAGTTCACTGTAGACACCAAACTCGGAGGACTAGCTGATTCCCCAGAAGGCTGTGCTGCCATTCAGTGGGATCTCAACTGTCTGGAGAGTTGAGCAGAGAGGAACCTCATGAGGTTCGACAAGGACAACTGCAGAGTCCTGCATCTGGGAAGGAACAACCTCATGCACCAATACAGGCTGGGCATTGACTGTACTGGAGTTGGACAGAGCTGGAGAGCAGCACTGCAGAGAGAGATCTGGGAGTTCTGGTTATCAGCAAACTAAACATGAGCCAGCAATGTGCCTTCGTGGCCAAGAAGGCCAATGGCATCCTGGCATGCATCAAGAAGAGTGTCCAGCACGTTGAGGGAGGTTCTCCTCCTCTTCTACTCTGCCCTGGTGAGAACTTATCTGGAGTCCTGTGTCCAGTTCTGGGCTCTCCTCTCAAGAGGGACAGGCTACTTTCAGAAACAGTCCAGTGGAGGACCACCAAGATTGGGAGTCTGAAACATCTCTCCTATGAGGAAGGGCTGTGAGACCTGTGGTTCTTCAGCCTAGAGAATACTAAGGAAAAATCTCATTAACACAAGTATTTAAAAGGGATATGTTAAGAGGAAGGAGTGACACTTTTTCTGTTGTATCCAGTGATAGGACAAGGGGTAATGGGCATAAACTGAAACATAAAAAGTTCCACTTAAAACATAAGAATTAACTTCTTTAATGCAAGAGTGAGGGAGACCTGGCACAAGCTGTCCAGGGAGGCTGTGGAGTCTCCTTCTCTGAAAGTTTTCAAAACACACCTGGACATGTTCTTGTGTGACCTCATCTAGGTGATCCTGCTTTAGCAAGGGATTTCTAGGGAATTGTGCTGCAAAACATCAGTATTTTCATATTTTGTTTTTCAAAATACCACTAAAATTTCAGTAAAAAAATTAGTCTACCTTCTATAATTTATTATTTCCATATACCCTTTGTATATGTATCAAGGGTCTAGATATATACCCTTTGTATACAGATAGCCTTCATATATGCACCGAGAGAAAAAAAAACAAAAACAAAAACAAACCCAAAACAAAACAGAACAAATAAAGGCAAAAAAACCAACCAAAAAACACACCAAAAAAACCATCCAGCCCAAGTGTCTCCTTACTATAAAATAAAAATATCACGGAAAGAACCACAGAAGATAGAACATAGCTATCTGCTTACAGGAAATTTTTAAAAATGCAGTTTCATTAGGAGAGAAAACAACAACTTAGTTTTTATACTTCCCAAAAATAATTTTTAAAAGTAGTAATTTTGACCAGTCTCTCATTTACAAAGGACATGAGACAATTAGAGATATACAGAGAGAACATTTATTTCTTTGTAAAAACACTAAAGAAGACATCTCTCTCTCTAGTAAAAAAATCTCTGTTTTACTTAATTCAGACGACTGAAAGCAATCTGGAGGAGATGCAGAGTATATAATCATGGGAGTAAAAAGTCTATTACAAACTTCAAAAGATTTCATTTTCTGTCCTTTCTCTCCTATATAGAAACAACTGCACTTATTTCGGCTCTAGTTGATGTCAATCTAACTTCAAAAACTTTTATCAGTGGAGTTTTGAAAACATTCATCAAACTCTAACCCCGTCCTTAGGCATCCTTGTTGTTACAAGGTATTTCCTAATGTCTTATCTAAAATCACCCTTGCTGATTTTATTCTGTACTTATTATTTCCACACAAGTTTCGTATTTTCTAGATTGAGCAACCACAATTTTTCACAACTTTCCATCATGGATTTTATTTTCTATATATATCTGACCATTCTCACAATTCACCCGTGGTGAACTCCTTTTAACTAGTCCGCATCTTTCTGCCCTGGATTTTCACCAGTTGATCCTCATCCTTTTAATTATCTGACATCAGAAATTAAACATATGTTCTGTCAACCCAGTCTTTGTACAGAAAACCTGTAATGGCCATAATTTCCCTCAAAGCTTAGATTAGACAAAGAAAATGCACTCCTATGTGTATGACAATCTGAGTTATTATTGCAGAATGACACAAAGGGTAACCTAGAAGGATTTGGGTCTTGATCGTNGAGAATACTAAGGAAAAATCTCATTAACACAAGTATTTAAAAGGGATATGTTAAGAGGAAGGAGTGACACTTTTTCTGTTGTATCCAGTGATAGGACAAGGGGTAATGGGCATAAACTGAAACATAAAAAGTTCCACTTAAAACATAAGAATTAACTTCTTTAATGCAAGAGTGAGGGAGACCTGGCACAAGCTGTCCAGGGAGGCTGTGGAGTCTCCTTCTCTGAAAGTTTTCAAAACACACCTGGACATGTTCTTGTGTGACCTCATCTAGGTGATCCTGCTTTAGCAAGGGATTTCTAGGGAATTGTGCTGCAAAACATCAGTATTTTCATATTTTGTTTTTCAAAATACCACTAAAATTTCAGTAAAAAAATTAGTCTACCTTCTATAATTTATTATTTCCATATACCCTTTGTATATGTATCAAGGGTCTAGATATATACCCTTTGTATACAGATAGCCTTCATATATGCACCGAGAGAAAAAAAAACAAAAACAAAAACAAACCCAAAACAAAACAGAACAAATAAAGGCAAAAAAAACCAACCAAAAAACACACCAAAAAAACCATCCAGCCCAAGTGTCTCCTTACTATAAAATAAAAATATCACGGAAAGAACCACAGAAGATAGAACATAGCTATCTGCTTACAGGAAATTTTTAAAAATGCAGTTTCATTAGGAGAGAAAACAACAACTTAGTTTTTATACTTCCCAAAAATAATTTTTAAAAGTAGTAATTTTGACCAGTCTCTCATTTACAAAGGACATGAGACAATTAGAGATATACAGAGAGAACATTTATTTCTTTGTAAAAACACTAAAGAAGACATCTCTCTCTCTAGTAAAAAAATCTCTGTTTTACTTAATTCAGACGACTGAAAGCAATCTGGAGGAGATGCAGAGTATATAATCATGGGAGTAAAAAGTCTATTACAAACTTCAAAAGATTTCATTTTCTGTCCTTTCTCTCCTGTATAGAAACAACTGCACTTATTTCGGCTCTAGTTGATGTCAATCTAACTTCAAAAACTTTTATCAGTGGAGTTTTGAAAACATTCATCAAACTCTAACCCCGTCCTTAGGCATCCTTGTTGTTACAAGGTATTTCCTAATGTCTTATCTAAAATCACCCTTGCTGATTTTATTCTGTACTTATTATTTCCACACAAGTTTCGTATTTTCTAGATTGAGCAACCACAATTTTTCACAACTTTCCATCATGGATTTTATTTTCTATATATATCTGACCATTCTCACAATTCACCCGTGGTGAACTCCTTTTAACTAGTCCGCATCTTTCTGCCCTGGATTTTCACCAGTTGATCCTCATCCTTTTAATTATCTGACATCAGAAATTAAACATATGTTCTGTCAACCCAGTCTTTGTACAGAAAACCTGTAATGGCCATAATTTCCCTCAAAGCTTAGATTAGACAAAGAAAATGCACTCCTATGTGTATGACAATCTGAGTTATTATTGCAGAATGACACAAAGGGTAACCTAGAAGGATTTGGGTCTTGATCGTATTAAGTAAGGTATAGCAGGAACATTTTAATTTCTGAAGAGTAAGAGGCTCCAATATAAGCCCTTTTCTGCAAATGGGCAAATATTTCATGTTTTTTGAAATTAACTGATAGAGAATCCTATACATAGATACTTTAATATATATTTAATTTTAATAATGTTTGTCAGGTAGGCTAAGACTGTGAATCAATTTCACATGGAAAAAAGAGCTGAATATGTAGGAAAGGAGAAAAAAAGTAGTAATCCTTCATGTTATTGTTTTAATGTGTGCAATTTTATGTGTATTAGATACATGCAATTTTGGGGAGACTTATCTGTGCATTCTTCAACCAAATGTGTCATTGCAGTTTGCATGCGTTATAGGTACAGGTTTGCATATGCACTGCAGCTCTCATAGCTGTATTTTGCTAATTATATCTATCAGATTCACATACTCTGGCAATAGAGAATCTAGCATAAACAAACATTGTGAAAGATTATGTAGGTCTTATCGCATTCAATACTGAGCAAATGAATTGATGTAACATAATAAGATCAATAAGATGGCAGCCTTAATTAACTTCAGCAAACTATATAGATAGCTATATATGCATGCATATAGGTGAACCTGCTTCTGCAGGGGGGTTGGACTAGATGACCTCTAAAGGTCCCTTTCAATGCTGCCACTCTATGATTCTATGATATATAACTTCACATCTACAGATATGTATATACATATATAGATACCTACATGCATTCATACACACATCCTACAATAAATAAAAGCACAGTAATTATATATATGCTATATATATATATATATAATATATATGCTATTATGATACAATATAGCATATCTCACACTAAAGAATGTTGTTATAAGTTTGTCTTTCCTATTTAAGTGGGTTATATTTCTTTTTTTTACTATCTGATCATTCTGCTGTGTCATTTGACATTAAATAGAGTTAAATGAAAGTTTGGGGAAAAATAGTTAAAAAACCAATAGAATTATTTATACACACACAATTGCGTAACAAATATGTGTTTTTGTTCCTGTATGAATAATCAAGGAATAATTCTTGGCATTCCTTGGTACTCAGAACATCACAGTATTCCAGAGAGATAAAATCATGGATACAAACTTAGAATATCATCAGGAGTTAAAAGAATTTTTGACCAGGGGAATTTCTTCTCTTTTCCTCTACTCTCTGGAAGAAAACTATGGAGCTATCAAATTGTCTAAAATGCAGAGAACATAAGTACCTATTTTATTTTCATATTTCAGTTTTATCCATACCTATGGGTTATTTACGACACATTTTTGCCATTATCTGTAGTTGTATACTATAAGAGAAAGAATTTTGCTCACAGTTCACATGATTCCCTACCTACATATACCTCACTTAGCCTTTCAATTTATTCCTCTGCTAGTGTTTCCTTTCCAATCTTCCTCATTTTAGATGAGCTTGGGAAAAGTTCTTTCTGAAACAACAATTTAGCTCATTTTCTGGGCCTAGAGGAATATAGTTAACTGACTTATAACCCTATGGATGTGGTAATTGTTGCAAAACATGATGTATTCCCAGAACAGTCATATCAGTATGTCATTTTGAAAATATGCCTTCCAGCGTTCCACTGAAATTAACAAAGCATCATTAAAAACCGAGCTCAAGAGGGACAGAGAACTTCTGGAGAGAGTCCAGTGCAGGGCCACCAAGATGATCAGGGGATTGGAGCATCTTCCTTATGAGGAAAGGCTATGGGAACTGCAGCTATTTAGTCTAGAGGAGAAGAGAAGAGTGAGGGGGGATTTTATTAATATTTACCAGTATATAAATGGTGGATGTCAGGAGGTTGGGGCATCCCTTTTTCTATTGTATCTAGCAGCAGGGCAAGGGGTAGCTAATGGGATGAAGCTGAAACACAAAAAGTTGTATTTAAACATAAGAAAAAACTATTTCACTGTGAGAGTGTTGGTACACTGGCACAGGCTGCCCAGAGAGGTTGTAGAGTCTTTTTCCCTGGAGGTCTTCAAGACCCACTCTGGACGTGTTCCTATGTGACCTGATCCAGGTGGATCTGCTTCTGCAGGGGGTTAGGACTAGATGATCTCTCGAGGTCTCTTTCAACCCCTACTGAATTGCTCCTGTTTGAGCATAACTTTGAAAATTATGTCACAAGAAATAAATTTTCAAAAGCTGGTAAAATTAGATGAGTTGAAAACCACACTAACATTTTGGAATCTATTTTTTAATGTATGTTGAATGTTATTCTTGTATCTTAGATGAAGGCTCAATTCATACTTCAGACAAAGCTTATCAGCTGTCCAACGTGCCACACAGTATTCTGTAATGTGTCTTGACTATGATCAAGTCAGAGTCTTAAAGCAAAATCACACATGAGATTCACAGCATTGTGAACTCAACAACACAGAGACAGAATTAATGAGTCCAAGGCTCCAAGTTTACCTTTAGAAATTAAATCTAACTTCATAATCATGAAAATATTATCCTGGACAACTAATTTTGACTTAGTCATCTGAATTGACTGTCTTTTCTAAGCAGAGTCACCGTATATGCATTTCACCATAGTTTTTATGGAAACAGCTTGTTTATTTCATAAGACACATATTATCTATCCCTACAATATTAAAAACTTTTTTTAATGGTCCAACATTGCTATTGGTTGCTGAAACTTTGGATAATACCAATAGCTCAAAAACAATTACTCTGAATCAGTTTATTTAAGCAGTACAGAAATGCAGTATGCTCAAGTTTTCATGCCAATAGGCCAATAGGCCATTGTATGTCATGTTTCTGTTTACAAGACATAATAGTCTCCATCTGGCTGGTATTCTAAGAGATATTGGAAGCATTAATAGCCTGTCTTTACTTATGGTAGACAAAGGGCTTGGAATTTATTGATTGAGTTTGGTTTTTTGTTTTTTTTTTTTATTTCATATAATGGTATGTCAAAGCACAAGCAGGTATTCTATTATGGTTACTAAGTACTTCATTAACATTCCGTGTTACTGTTCTTAAACTACTAGAGCAGCAAACAAAACATCTTGAATTACTATAGTTACAGTAGAAAATTGACATTGGATATATGAGAAATACTAGCAATTGAGTGTTGCAGGCAAGTAAATATAGGAGGAAAAACATGTAAACAAAACTTTATGCACACTTTGATAAGCAATTATTTTCAATTTTCTGTTTAGAGTTTTCAGTATAGTTAGGCTCCTTAACATTCTTTTTTAATAATGTAAAAACCCTATATTTAAATTTCTTTAATGTTTTCTAGAACCTATTTTGCATAGATTACTCTCTGTCACTGTTTAACAAAGGGAGGGGGAAATAAAATAATTTTAAAATCCCTTTCAGTCAGCCTACAGAGAAGTGGTTAAACAGACATCATTTGCCTGAAACAGACAACTTTTTGTGGATTTTGTGTTGATCAGATCTCTTATATGTCATGATGGGAAAGTTTAAAGACAAGAATTCCAGAATTCATGAAAGTAAATAAATAAATGCCATAAATATCTGCATAAACCAGATATTCCAATTTTCTACATTTTATCAAAAGCAGAAAAATGTTTTGCATGTAGTCTGATGATATTCCCCTGAAAATACAATAAATTCAGTTACCTCAGAAATAGTCTCTGAGCAGTTTTGAGGAGAGATGCCACCTATATGATAACTTGTATTAACAGCATCTATTTTAAAGAAGGAAAACAATGATAATATAATGATAATACTAATAAGGATAACAACAACTATAATAATAATAATAATTACCTTATAGCTTCTAATTATTCATGAACCAAAGTGTAAGCTTTCAATCTTTACCAAATCATGTCAAAATATCAATAAAATGCCAGCAAATTAGAGAACTATCTTTTGTAGTCTAAAGTAATATTTCCATAATTTATCACCAAAAAATCTATTATTTTGCTTTAATTCATTGCTTCATGACAACAGAAACAAACAAAAAATTTAAAAACCCAAATAGTGGCATCATAATTCCTTCTATGGGATTAGACTCAGATTCTAGCAGTATGACTCAAAAATACCACTTGGAAATTGAGTGGCTATGACAGAGGTTCTCAGAAAAGCACAAAATTACAAATCATAGAATCATAGAATGGTAGGGGTTGGAAGGGACCCTTAGAGATTATCTAGTCCAATCCCCCTGCAGAAATAGGTTCACCTAGATCAGGTTGCAAGGGAACATGTCAAGGCAGGTCTTTATTTCATAGAATTCTTAAAAATATAAAGTTCTACAAAATTATTGTCCAAAGAAAGTCTTTTAGTATACAAATGGATATGCATTTTAATAATCTGAGAGAAGGGAGAGAAAAGTAACAATTTGTGAACATGGTGGTATTTTTACTTATCTCAAACCAGGAGAGTATTATTCTTCTGCCATTTATTTAATTTAGTAGGCACTCACATACCAGGGTGATGGGTGGCAGTCTGCAGTGGATAGGTTAGGGTAATTATAATGCTTGTCTTGTCTCTTGAAAGTCTTAGAGTTTGTGAAATTGAATGAGGTCTACACTCCTATATTCTCCACCTCTCAATTGGTTATTCACTTGNGAGGAGAGATGCCACCTATATGATAACTTGTATTAACAGCATCTATTTTAAAGAAGGAAAACAATGATAATATAATGATAATACTAATAGAAATAGTCTCTGAGCAGTTTTGAGGAGAGATGCCACCTATATGATAACTTGTATTAACAGCATCTATTTTAAAGAAGGAAAACAATGATAATATAATGATAATACTAATAAGGATAACAACAACTATAATAATAATAATAATTACCTTATAGCTTCTAATTATTCATGAACCAAAGTGTAAGCTTTCAATCTTTACCAAATCATGTCAAAATATCAATAAAATGCCAGCAAATTAGAGAACTATCTTTTGTAGTCTAAAGTAATATTTCCATAATTTATCACCAAAAAATCTATTATTTTGCTTTAATTCATTGCTTCATGACAACAGAAACAAACAAAAAATTTAAAAACCCAAATAGTGGCATCATAATTCCTTCTATGGGATTAGACTCAGATTCTAGCAGTATGACTCAAAAATACCACTTGGAAATTGAGTGGCTATGACAGAGGTTCTCAGAAAAGCACAAAATTACAAATCATAGAATCATAGAATGGTAGGGGTTGGAAGGGACCCTTAGAGATTATCTAGTCCAATCCCCCTGCAGAAATAGGTTCACCTAGATCAGGTTGCAAGGGAACATGTCAAGGCAGGTCTTTATTTCATAGAATTCTTAAAAATATAAAGTTCTACAAAATTATTGTCCAAAGAAAGTCTTTTAGTATACAAATGGATATGCATTTTAATAATCTGAGAGAAGGGAGAGAAAAGTAACAATTTGTGAACATGGTGGTATTTTTACTTATCTCAAACCAGGAGAGTATTATTCTTCTGCCATTTATTTAATTTAGTAGGCACTCACATACCAGGGTGATGGGTGGCAGTCTGCAGTGGATAGGTTAGGGTAATTATAATGCTTGTCTTGTCTCTTGAAAGTCTTAGAGTTTGTGAAATTGAATGAGGTCTACACTCCTATATTCTCCACCTCTCAATTGGTTATTCACTTGCTAGCTGGCAGAAAAACAAAGTAACCAACCATCATCTTCAACGGTGAGTCAAAGCAAGAAAAAAAAAAAAATCTTAATAATGTTCTGACAAAAACAGTAGGGAAAAGGCACTATAATTTTGAGACACAAGAATGATACGCAAATCCTTGATTTTTATCACACAGTGTATCAGCATAGAGAGCTATTCACATCTGGTATAAAGGAGAACTACTCACTTTTTAATTTGCTCTTGAGTCTTACTAGTTTGAATACCACACCCACTACTTTGCAAGTTAAAATGACAGCACTAAACTCTGACCAGGACAAAACCATTTACCTATTAAAAGTTTGTTGACTATGAGCATATGGGTCTTATTAATTTGGCTTTAGAATTCAGACAAGAAAGAATGATGGGTATCCAGCATCTCAGCACAATGATAATGATTTCTTGCATTGAATTAATAGCAATGAAACATGCTTGATTTCAGCAGCTGTTGAAAGCAGCAGGGTTGTTCCAGACAGAATAAAGAGAGACTTACCCCTCCCCATATAAATGGAGTCAAATCAAACAGTGCGTACCAACAGTCAGCAGTACCCTGCTCTTATGTTAACAGTGATTAATCACATTGCTGATTGGTTCTTCACTTCTATCCTTGCTGTGGACAGAATCACTGAGCTGCTCATTAAAAGAGTTGCACATGAGCTGCAGGAGGGAAGGATGGTGATCCTGGAAGAATTATTATAATCAATATGGAGCCTTTTTAGCACTTTGTATAAGCTTAACTGAGGTTAGAGGTCAGTGATTCCCCACACCTCTCCTGAGTCTAATACCACTTTGCACCCTGCTACTGACAATACTGTACCAAGTAGCACAATTCAGTTTTATTGGTAGAACATTTGCAGGAACTACATACAGCTTGAGGAAAAAAGACAGTTAACTCTATATACTTAATAAGTGGCCTGCAAGTACTGGAATGTGTGAATATAGAAAAATGAGTAGGATGTGGGCAGATAGTCACTTGTACTAACTGGATAATTTGTCATATGCATATTATGATTTAACCTTTCTTCCATTACCTGTTATTTTATCCTTCCACAAGTTAGGCATCCAATCTAAATTACTCATCCAATGCATCTCCATAGGCTAAAGAGAAAGATCCTCCAGAGAATAATTCAAACACCAGAAATTAGATGCCCTGAAGAGTATGGTTCATCCAACGAGAGGCTTGTTTTTCTAGATTGATCTTATGTAGACCTGGGATGACTAGCTTTGACCTAGCACCTAACTTTTAGATGGCTGAATTTTGGGAAAGAAAAAAAAATATATAAAAGCAAATTATTATTTTAGTCACCAGATTATTTCAAGTTTTTCATCAATCTGTTTCTATTGCTGATTCTTTGACTGCAGGCCTTGGTCAGATTGTCAGAAGTATTTGTGATATGACTAGATATTAGACCAACATGACCACATTTGGCCAGCACAACACTGGTCTTAAAGAGACCAGCAAGGATCATTGTTTGCTCTCTCTTTTGGACTTGTATAAGACATTGAAAAGGTCCTGCATTGATTGAATTATGTTACTATTCAGCATTCTTCCAAATCACTTTTTCCCAATAATCCTGTTCTCTGATCTGACAAAAACATTGCTAGCTTGTAAAATCAGATCTATTTCAGCTCATCCATTGCTGCAAGAAACCTGGCTTCTGAAAACTGAAAAAAAAAACTAGTCTACCTACAAAATGCTGTGGAGGTCACCTCATTAAAGTTTTGCTGTAAGTTACTGGACAGTAACAAAACAGACAGTTTTAAAGGCATCTGTTACTTAGCCACACATCCTTGTGGATTTTGGTCTCTGTAATTCTTGACAGCTGCTTAAGTCATTACCATATCCTCATCAATGTAATCAGTACCCTAAGGCTGCCCTTCCTCTCAAATTCACAATCTGCAGTGCTGCTCACTCCAGTGCTTTGGGGATGCATTAGCAACTCAAGCTTTTTCTGCTTTGATGTGCATGTTCTGTACCACTGACCCCAAAATATGCAGGTCTAATGAATTGGCTTTAATAGTTTTCTTACCCACTTAAATGTTTTTGTTTTAATTGGCTATACTACCATGTGTCCTGAACTACACCGAAAAGTTCATAGCATAGATGCTAATGGTGCCTTTCTAATTACTGCATAATGAACAAAGGTCTGTCAGAGCAATTGCAGAGGTTAGTCTTTACAATTAGGAACCTCATTTCAAGAAAAATCATGCTAAAAATTTCACACACTTAATAAAAATAATCTACATGTCAAAATAATATTTTAAAATATCTGGTCTTTTTTTTCTAATATTTGTATAAATCCTTCTAGTTATGCAAAATTTCTATTTGTTTCACTTCCTTTTAATCTACCTGCCAACAGACACAAGCTCAGCTTTATCACATTTTCCCTGAAGTGTACTTAACTTTCATGGATCACTGCTCTGAGGTCAAACTTGATTCTCTTTTCATTTACTTTGGGGAGCACTGATAACTGAGGGGTAGGGTCAGGCCATTAGGCAAGTTTTACTTCCAAGCTTGTATGGGGCTGAATCTAATGATTTTTATTTAGAAAACAGTAATGCTTTTTTAAACTAAACTCTATTTTTTCCAGTATTTTCCATTGTATAGGTATCAGCAAAGATACTATTTCTAATGGTCTTGTTTTTTCACTGTGCCACCTGCTTTGCGCATCCAGCTAAAATACTTTTGCATCATTGCTAGCTTGAAGGCCAGAAATCATGGTTACATGGTGAAGATTAAGATTAGGGTACATGAAAAGGGTACTATGCCTCCTCACAATGTCAAAAGACTTGGTATACGCAAGGTTCAGTATCTGCACTAACTTTCTGCTCCCTTCATTTTCCTCATATTGCGTTAGGTTTGAGAGCTAATTTATTTAGCAGAATATTCATACACCTATGTTGTATAAATTTCTTGACTGTTTCTTGCTGTTCTCTTTAATCACTGAAATACCACCACTTTTTGTATATGGACATCATCATTTCTGCAAAATTTGAGGTGTAACAGGATACAATGAAGTCTGAGGGAGTTATAAACGATTTTCACAGTTCTTAATTTCTGGGAGAAGAAAAAGGTTTTAACAGCCAGGCAGAAGGTAATCTAGTATATTTATACATTTCTACTCTTAAAAACATAAAATGTTGACTACTTCTCTACTACATTACACTACCACCAATTACTGTAGAAACTATATCAGAGCCTCTTCTCTCTATACCAGTATTTCCCATTCTTGGTTATGTAGCCTATGGAATTTCATTAAAATGCATGTTTGTTAATATGAATGCAACCTATGAAGAGTAATTATTATTCTGTTTTGGCTATTATTTTCATTCCTATCTTACTGAATATTGCTTTCTTCCATGAACTTTACTATTTATGCATTAAGAACACTAATTGTTTATTAAGTAATCCTTAAATGGTGAAGTGAATTCTAAATGGACGCTTATTTAACTAATAAAAAAAAAAATTTCCAAATTGATACAGGTTTTAAAACTGAATTTCCAATCACGGGAGGAGAATGTTTTGATCAGGGAAACTGTAAAACACATACATCAAATAGAGTTTCATTGCACAGTTAAGAACACAGATGATCACTTTTTTCCTAGAAGTGACTCATAGTTACAGTGGGTAAATTTTTTCACTTTTTTATGGAATGTAGCAAGGGACCATCACTGAGACACAACAGAGGAAAGGACATCATCAGATAAACCAATGTAGCTTTCTATCATGCAGAGTTGACACAGGAGTGGAGGAGTAAGTGAAATTCCCAACAGGCTTCAAATAAAATTCCACTTATTGGATGTTTTCAACACTACATGAAGCTTCTATTCCTGCCTGCAGTGTCTGATACATAAAAATATTTTTCAATGGTGAAAGTAAGCAGCAAAATATGACTTCATAGACAATTTTCTCATATAGGCATCCTCTTAAACATATGCATAAATGAAATGCAAAATAAACCAAACTAACCAAGCAAAACCACATGACATCCTAATTCAGAATGTGTTTAGAATTAACTCAATAGGAATTTTATGAGATCGGACCACAGATAATTGTGCCTTAACATAAAAAACTCAAGCTTTAAATATTGGCTTTAGAAGAAAAGAAATACTCATTTTCTCACATGGTACATATTTACATTTTATTTTCATGCTTAAAGGATAAGCATTCCAATCTCCAAAGTGAGCTTTAATACAAGCTCTAGGTAAAGAACATCGTCTTCATTAAGCATCAACCAGCAATCAAACAAATAAGAACATTTGAAAGTAGAATTCCCACCCTGCAGGGTTCCAGTGAAGGAAATAATAAAGTGAAATATGAAAAATAAAACTGTTCTTCAAGAAGAACATATCTAATTAAAAGGAAGACCTAACAACTTCATGGATTAATTGGGAACCCACTGAGATAATTAGACCTCTGGGAGTAAGATTACACCCATCATAAACTGCTTTTTTCACAAGTACAGGTTAAGCGCTTAAAGATTTAATTGGGGACAGCACTAAGAGGAAAGTGGAACTTGCACTGAAGAATTAATATTTGGTGAAGCAATATCCTGAAGTACTTTGGCATCATTAAAAACCACATTATTATTTTTCTCCAAGTGCGTGGGATTCTTGGAGCCAAGTTGAAAACCTTGGTTACAATTTGTACCAATCAAAAAATGCTCACACTATTATACTTTGACCTATAAACCACATGTAGCTACTCTGTACATTAGGAGTTCAAATACAATTTCACCCCCTGTGATTATGGTTTAAATGAGCTGTTATTTTAACACATACATACACCATGATAGTTCTGCACTAAAACCATGTCTTTCAAGAGAAATATATCCTCAGACTACTGTATGATTTTTTATTTTTTTTTTTTTAAATAAAGAAAAAAAAAAAAAGAAAAATAGAGAAGACTCTAAAGACCTGGTAAATGCTGAAAAGAGTAACTGCTTCTCAGGATTACTCCAAGAACTAATTTTAGTTAAAACATTTGAATCAGAAACAGAAACAATTTAATAGCATAATACAAGTGTCTTGGAAACTTTAGCATCTAGCTGATGAATTGTATGTCCATTTGACAACTTGGAAAGCACAGTACAAAAGCTGTACTAATACAATACAAAAGGTGATCAGAGTTCCTACGGTAATCCCTCTTTACGGCTAGGAAAACACCTGCAGAAGAAAGAAATTACATATTTTCTAAAAGTACCATATGTTCTTTGCCAGATAAAGACAATTTATTTTCAATTACAAACTTTATTTGTATGCAAAATAACCTATTTCGGTGTTATCTCACTATCTCTGTTTTGGGATTATGTACAGCAGATGACAAGACTGAATTATGTTAATGTTTTAAAATATCAGGGAATATAAATGTCATTTGATAAACTGTGATATAATTTTGGTGTAAAACAAGTTATGTGGTTGATAGGAATACAGAATGTTATCTGTATTATTAACCTCCCTTAAGAGACTAAAAATATAATAGTTTAAAGAATGTTTTGGCGATTTGTATGTCAATAGGTTGTAAACATTTTACAGGATGCTTCCCTGAATATGTATTATATGGCTTATGATTGTTTTTACAAATTTACTAAAATATTTTTAGGAGCTCTCAAGCCATCCTTGGATTAAAATAGGAGAAAAAAAACCCCAACCTATGCCTAAGATTTGTGTCTTTTAATTTCATCACATGCACTTCATCTTGTCCACGTCTTTGTCAAACTGTCATGCTCTAGCTGTGAAGCTCTACTTGCATAATTAATCTGTAGTTATCCATTTAGGCATGATAAGTTTCTTGAAGACTAAGAACTACTCTACTAATCTGATATGATTTACTCAGCTAACAGGTATCTTAGGGAATTTCACTCATTGTTCTTTGAGATGATGCTTGGATGTGCCTACGTTTTTCTCAATTTTACCCTACCCTCCTCTCTCCTACTACTACAGCTCAAGATCCTTCCTTTCCTGCCTTTAATATTCCATTTAGAAACATGAAACTGTAATCAAGATAACACAGGGATGGAAGAAATCATTCGGGCCAACGGTATCCCACTATCACGTCCTACAGACTGATGGATTTCTTGGTTCCCTCAGTTCTCTTATGATTCTTGGGTCTCTGACGTTCACACTTTGTTTTTTTCGATTGGTACATTTTGTAGCTTTCCTTGTCCATGATGTTTTCTAGCTCCAAAAATGTCTCCATCTTCATCATGGAGTGATACATTAATTGACATAACTGCAGATGTCAGTTTCAGTCAATGAAATTGTGTGATAAATTTGGTTTAACACCAAGACTTAGTAAGATAACAATAAACACATCATTGATTACTGCCATCTAATTTATAGCTTTGTATGATAAATAAATGTACAATAATAAAGTAGATCTCTCGGTAATCTTATAAATCACCATATAATGTTGATCTCTCAAAACATAGACAAAAATAAATAAATAAAAATGCTGTTAAACTATTTATAAGTGCATCACATTTGAAGCCAAGATTGTCAATTGATTCTATTTCTACATGCCTTCTGGATTCAGGCACTAATGAACCAATAGCTATCAGCATGACTTTTGCTGAAATACTGTTACATTAATGAGCTTGGATCAGCTGCTCAAATAGTTTGGCTGAAAAAGATGTCTGCTCAGGAAATATATTGGGGGAGGTGAACATAAATGTTAAACTTTAGCTCCTTAAATTTAGTTGATTGCAAACATGATGCCCGAAATCCCTTTTTACACTCAGCTTGATTTGACATTGCACTGAATAAATTAGACTGTATATAAAACTGACCTGTTTATCTTCCATGCAAAAAACACTGGGACAAGTTCTTCTCTTTATCATACAATTCATAACCCAAACAACATCCTGTGTTACACCACTGTAAACCACTGGTGAATTTGTCACTGTCATATTGAAGTCAGTATTATTCAAACCTAAAAGCTATTCCCTCAGTTGTGCTGCACTTCTATATTATCCTGTCTGAGACTGACACAAACTCCAGTGGGGTCACATATCCCTCAAATTAACATTCTGGTGTGAAAAGGCAACAGGGATTTACATATGACATTGTTTAAATTAATTCTTTCTGTTGTCTTCAGTACAGTACTTCCCTGGAGCACCTTTAGTCAGTCAATCCACATGGAACGAGAAAGCTTTCTGTATATTAGGCTATTAAAGGAACCAGAACATAAGTCACTAGTCATGTACCTTGACTTTAAGGAAAATCTCCTCAAATAATGTTACTGATTAGATGACACCTAAATGAATCACCATCTGCACCTGTGAGAAGGTAAAGATGATACACCTGAACCTGATGGCTCAGCACTATGTTAACTAAGTAATATATCCGAAAAGGGAAGGGCAAGTCACATCTATCATCTTTTCACCTACACATTACTAAACTGCACCCTTGGAGGAAATTAAGAAAGAAAGAAAGAAAAAAAAGCATTCAAGACAATTTAACTGGACAATATGAAACTGAAATTGCAAACACTGTATTTAAATATATTTTAGTGACATTTGTCCTATATAGAAAGTAGCTGCATTTATCTAGTTTAAGTCAGACACCAGCAACTGGGATTTGTTCAGCTCCAGGGTTTTATCATAAATTCCTTGAGGGAATTCACAATTCACCAAATGACGTATTGTTATTATCACCAAAAGTGAACCATATTGAACAAAACCGTACTCAGTGGGCAGCAATTCTGCAGTGTATAATTATAGTTGCTATTTCCCTTACCAGGACAAAATGTGTTTTCACTTTTCAAATTCAACAACAACAACAAAAACACACAAACCCACCTTTCTCCACCCTTTGAAACATCTAAGGAGATTAGTTTTAATAAACAATTCTTTATCTTGATTCTTTGACTACATCCAACTTCTAATATTCTTTCATTAGAACATCTGAATTTTTCTTCCTTTCTATCAGGGTTTCCTTTATTTTGGCTTTTGAATATATGACATCACTACCAAATAAAATTCTTAGCTGTATCATTATAATCATTATATTTCTCTATTGATTACTGTAAATGTCTTTGAAAAAAAAAAAGCAAAAAAAAAAGCTATTCATCTGTGGTTTTTATCAGTAAAAAAGACTGTGTAGTTCAACTTGATGAGTTGTGGCATTTTGTGCAATATTATTGGCATCTTTAGCTAGCTAAATCTCCATGTTTCTCGTCTAAAAAACAAAAGCTGTTTTCCATTGTCAGCTGTACTTTTGTGCCTTCAGAAAAATTTGCTCTGTCTACATTCTTTGGAAGTCCTTGCAGATAGTTAGAATGGATATGAGTCCTATACTTATGTTGGCATAAAGAACAATAGATCTAAATCTTAGGTCATGCAGTTTAGATGTGTGATATTATTTACTGATGTATAAGGATTAAAGGCTCTTGCAGTACATTGAGTATCCAGTGATTAACATTATTTTTTCACTGTATTATACCTACTGTCATTTAGAGAGCACTGATGAACATGTCCATACAAACACAAGCAAACACAGACATATATCCTTGAGAAAGCATTGTTTGAAATACCTGTGGAATAAAAAGCAACATAGACACATGTATGCAATGCTTAGGAGAGGGGTCCCTGGCATTTCACCGGTAAAAATGTGACCTAGCACATTTTCTTGGCAACATGCCATCTGATGATGACTTGTTTGCTTGCATTAACATTAGCTCACAGATCCATATAATAGAGCCTATGCCATTATTTTACTTTTATCCCAGTCCAGCATGGAACTAATTCTTTCTTTTATACCATTCCTGATATCCAAAAGTAGGTGTGTATTTCTATTGTAGAAGAGAAAGATGTGTGATAACAATTGTCCTGAGTATACTAAAGAAACACAAGACAAAGATTTTCATTCTGTCTCTTAAACTCCCCTCCCTGTCTCTTTCTCTTCCTTTTTCTTTTCAGCATGCCCACGAGAATTGTGAGAGGATAATTCACTCTCTATTCATGTCTTCTCACCTGAAACTTTTCGTAACCTACTTGTCTGGGTGTGTTTTTGTTGTTGCTTTTTGTTTTTCTAAAGATGAGATGTCTTTTAAAACCATTTGAAGATACAGCTTTGCAACCATAAAACTTTTAGCAGTGGCAGTGAGATTATGCATGGATATATGAGTGATGGTATCTCTGACTACTAAACATGGATGTAAATCAAGTCAGATGCTGTTATTCTACTGACCTAGTTTGTAGGTAAAAAACTGCATCTGTTCCTCCACCTTTCTAAAAACATGCAACTGAAAACTGCCTATGACATCAATGAAAAATACACATGCAATCTCAGAATGATTTTAAATATGTTTGTAGAAGAGTACATGAAGTTGCTGTCTGTTTGGATTTGCCTTGTTAACACATACTTGAAGCAACAGTAATTCTAGCATTGTTTCCTGCATCTAACTGCAGACTTGAACTCTGCAGCCTTTCTAATTGGTCTTGCTTGTCACACTTAATTTGTTCTGATTTTACTTTAAACAAATATTAAATACAAATGAAAACACTAAAAGCTATTTTGCTCCATTAGCCTTGTGCATTCCATTCTGTATCCAGGCTCTACATCAACAACTGCTGCAGCAATACTGTTTCTTTCAGGATAAAGACAAAACATGGACTACATCCAACTTTTAATCAGCTGTACAGATGGGTTTATTTCACAAATGTACTAGGTTGCACAGATGGAAATTTCTGAATGCCTGACAAGGTGTTAAAATTGTTACTGAGATTACAGAGGAAAAAAAAAAAGCAGCACTGGAAATTATAATTAGTAGGGACTCTACCTCTTAAGGGTTTATTAGTTCAGAACTTAAATTTTGTCCTTGGCGTGTGGAAAACAATTTTCAGGGACAAACTTACATCTTATTAGTTATGATAACTGCTTTCTGTCTCTTAAGAATACACATAATCTCACAAATAACTAACTCAGCTGTTATACCTGACACAATGCTCACTGAAACCAGCCAAAAGCTTGACATAGTATTTTTGACCATCCAAAGGCAGAACAAACGGAGCAGCAGTTTATGCTCAGTGTGCCACTGCGCAGCAGTTAAAAAAATTACTGCAAATATCAATGGGGAAAAATAGCTGTATCCACACTTAATGATATTATGCTTTTGAGCAGTTTTATTATAAACTCACAGATTTTTTGCCTGAAAAGTTAACTGAATTATCATACTTGAATGAATAGGTTACAGCATTCATCACCTCATGGAATACTATGTCAATTTACTATCATGATGCCCAATGTTCTGAACTGTGTTTTGGAAATAACACAATCATAAAAGAGGTCATGAATAACTGTGATCATTACAGATTCCTGTGATCTTGTTTGCAAGAGCAAAGGGCTGCAGAGATAATGCTATCTTTATACTAAGAGCACTAACCTTTTCTCCATCTTTAATGCGATAGGTTTTAGGTCAATCAGGGAAGAAATAAAGTATTATAAGTGCCTCTGCAATATCTTCATTTATACGAAGTTGGGACAGTTGTGTATGGCTGAATCCAGAACAGACTGTCCTAATGCACTGAAAACTGCACCATAATTTTATGCAGAGCTTTGTGCTGAATATTTTATTCATTATATGCTTTTGTGAAGATACTTGATCTTTCAGTACTACAAATAAGAGATGCCTATTGTCCAAAACTCCAGTTTGTCTTCCACGCTAAAGACTCTGTTCTGAAACGAGTATAGTACATAAAAATGACACCATATAGACACAGAAACACAGAATCAAGAAGGTTTGTGTCTATTGTATCCTTCAGGGCTAGCATTGTGACCTCAGATTTTCATGAATGGATGAAACAAAGAAATTATGAAGTCTACAGATGACATAAGGATTGGAGGAAAGTGAATAAATTAAACAAATGACTGATTAGGAAGAATTTTGGATTTAATTTTGGATTATATTGCAATCTGGAATGAAGCAAACTCTGTAGTTTAACATGAACAGATATAATAAACATAAATGTGGGTTGAGCATGGTGGTGGGCAATGAACAAAGATAAAGACTTGCAGACCATGTTTACACAGCTGGGGAAGTAATTACATCCAAGAGAGGATTTGAGGGCAGTTACAGAAAACTAGCTGAACATAGCTCCAGATACAAGGCAGCAAATAACAAGACTTAACATGGTTCTTATACATTATATTCAAAAAAAGTGATAGAGTCATTGCAGGATTTCATATTAAAATGAGACCAATACGTTAGGATTTTTTATTTCATGCAGGGGTGGGCAAAAATTTGTACAATTTTATTAATAGTATTAGGAATTTGCTGATAGAAGATGCTTTAGCCTGGAACACACAACTATAGCAAGATTAAATGACTAAAAATTAAAACTCAACATGCTCGGAATAAAATCTGTTAACAGGAATTTAACAATACATTTAATTTTTTAAAAAATAATAAAAGTTCTTACATGTTCACTGTCATGGGATATTTTCAAGGCACTGTCACTGAATATTTTCATTTTATTTTAAAAGAGAAATTCAAATTAAAGGAACAACCATTAAGTGAAGTCAACATTTTAGTCAATATGTTTAATGGCTTGATACTACTCTACAGAGTAATCTAATAAAATCCAATTAGAGTTTTTTAGTTTCTGAGGTTGTAAATAATTTATAGTGTAAAGATTATGAAATTATTAAATATTTTTTTAATTACATGACTCATTAAGGAGTAAAAATGGTAGACCAATAGTCTTACACAAATATATCCAAAATATAACATTTAAAGATAATATATTTTATCTGCATAGGAATCAGATGTTACTTTATACACAATGCAGATCAGCAATCATGATGGTAGACTGCCAATGAAAATATCAGTAATCCAGAAGGTTCTATTTCATGAGTATCTACCTCTTTATTTAATAGAAAATTTCCAGGTGTTTGGTAAAGAACAGTGACAGAGGGTAGTGCTAAGGTACCATCTCTCAAATAAGAAAGAAAATCGAGAACCAGATCACTTGAAATTGCTTAAAATCTCATGAAATATTTCCTCATATAAGAAATACTATCAGTGTTATAGTTGCTGACCTTGGCAAGCTTCATTTTGAATCATTAAATATTGCCCTACTGAGATATCACTGAACTTACATTTATCTGAAAACACAATAAATTACTCTATTGCCATAGCAGCCGAGAATTAATTTTTAAAACTAATAATATTAACTTCTATAAGGGACCCAGACCTAATGAAGTATTGTTGCTTCCTATGGAAACATTAGAAAATGCGGTTTAATGTCTAGAAAGACAGAGATCAATAAAATGAAATACACTTCAAATGTAAGTCCTTATTTCATCTAATTTTAGATGTCAAAATTTCTCACCTAGTATACACTACCTAGATAATATCCTTAGCTCGACTTTGAAGAAAAACCACACAGTGCCAGAAGTAAATCACCACCTAACCTGTTAGAATTTGCCCTCAGATCCACTTGCATCACTACCATAACTAGAGAGGAATCTTAGATGATCGATACAAACTGTATCATCTGTAAGATGAATACAAGACTACGTTCTCCAATTCCACAAAAAGATACTTCAAGGTTGCATTTTAAACAAAACAAGCATGCTTTTTCTAGACAAAGAATATTACATACAAATTTGTGGTTTTTTCTTCTTTAATACTTTTGATTAGTTAATTAGCAAAATGTTATGTAAATTTAAGACCATTAATGTCAACTGCGGTTTCAAGTTTAACATACTTCTTTCCAAGAAACAAGAATCAATTTGACTTGAATCTATCCTATTCTATTCATGTGCTTGATCAACATGATAACATAGCTACTTTGGTGACAAAGGTGTACAGTGATGCTGATTTTGACACTGTCAACCACAGCATCCTTACAAAAAAGTTGGTGAGATATGGTTTGGATTGGTGGACTAACAAGTGCCTGGAAAAGTGCTTGAACTGCCAGGCTCAAAGAGTTCAAGGATCACAGGTGTACTGTCCAATGGGCAGCTGATTAATAGAGGTAGATAATTGTGCGGATACGGCCTTTATATTTGATGACTGGACTAATAAGCTGGATAATGAAGCAGAGTGCATTCTCTGCAACTGCACAGACGACACAAAACTTTGGGCAAGTGCTCTGTGTCCTGGACGCTGAGCTCCTATTTAGAGGGAACTTGACAGGCTGGATAAATGGGTATCACATACCCCAAGAAGTGCAGCATAGAGTTCTGTCCCAGGAAAGAATAACTCCATGCAGCAATGCAGGTGGGATAGAAAGTGGCTTGTCAAAAAAAAAAAAAAAAAAAAAAGGAATGAGAGGAGCTCATGGAAAACATGTGGAATATAGCTCAGCAGTGTGTCCTTGCAATATATAAAGTCAACTATGTAATAGGCTGCATTAGTAAAAATGTAAAAAGCTTGAAAACGGTAGGGATTCTTTCAGCACAGTGAGGCCGTATCTGGAATAATGTGTCCAGTTCTGATATCTCTGTTTTAAGCTGGGCTTTAGACTTCCAAAGATTACTTCCAACATATTTTATGATGCTTATTTCTGCCTGCTTCTGCTACATCCATTAAGCACACAAGTCAGAGACAATTTTATACTTTATACACTTGGTTGAAATCTTAGAATCTCATAGTTCTATAGACAATGTGACTTCACACAGAACTTAATTTCAACTTGAAGTCTTCACATACAAATACAAAGGATATTTACTGAGAGCTGTCCACCAAGCCAAACTGAGTGAAGTATAGAAGACAGATGAAGAAACATTCCAGTGTTTTCTCAGTTCAAATTAAAACCTCAAATTTTGAAAAACTGAATTTCTCTCTAGTTAGTCTTGGAGTACTACGAATTATTATATAGATGAAAATATACAACTAGTGAAAAAGAACTAACATTACAGTACTAAAATACTTAAAATTTGACATTAATCAAATGGACACTCATGCACATTTCAGAGATGATGGCTGAGAAACAAGTCTTCTGTTCTATGTTTTTGCTAGCAAAAATTGTAAGACATGAAATGGAAATCACTTTTTCAAGAGTAATGCTTCATTTTTTACATGTATTGGCTAGGGAACTGTTAGGAAATAAACTATCTGAGGGTTAGAAGAAGGATAGTGAGCTATCAAACATATCAATATATTATGCACTCCTTGTAGAAGAAAACAAAACCAGGAAGTTCAAACTAAAAGATATATTCCATAATCACCTTGGGTAATACTTACTGCATCAAATGCACGACAGAAACATTATCGTGAGAAAAGTACATGAATAATAAAGAAAAGGTGTAAAAAACAATCTGGAAAGAGACTTTTTGGTACTAATAATGGCAGTAAAACCAGGCTAGTTTCACCATATCTAACCCTCTGACTGTAAAATAAAACTAAAAAAAAAAAATACAACTCTCTCTTTTTTTAAGTATAGCTGTCAGAAAATTGAGGTGGTCATGCTGGTTAGCTTTAGCACAATGATTATGTGGTTATGGTAGTTTCTCAAGAAACAGGAAACATAGTCCGCTCAGTCTATACTGAAGCCCTGAAGGATGTCCTGAACAGCAGTCTAGAATATAAGTATTCTCTACCTCTCATACAGAAATCTCTTGTAAAATCAAGAACATAGAATTCTTAGTCATGACAACAAAGCAGAGTCTGAGGAGAGGGAAGTCCTTGGATCCAGTCTCTACTGAAAAGGATTATATCGAATGTTGTGCAAATGGAAAAAGAAAAAAACACAAAAAACCAAAAGTCATGAATGGATATCCCTCTCCTAGGTAAGTATCTCCACAGAAGACAATAGGGCCATGCCTTGACTTGACTTGTCTTCTTTTGGATGAATAAATGTCATATTGATGTTGGATAAGAACATGAGAATATGAAGAAAAATAATTAAAATAATATTATAATTTATTTTAATGTACAAATGGTCACCAATATATTGTTCACTGCATCTATTCTGCAACTGATACTGAGATATCTATACTTATAATTGTAATTTTGTTTAATTCCCAGAATCACAGAATCCCAAGGGCTGGAAGGGTCCTCAAAAGATCAGGACCAGCTAGAGTAGGTCATACAGGAACCTGTCCAGCTGGGGTTTGAATGTCTCCAGAGAAGGAGACTCAACAACTCATCTGAGCAGCCTGTTCCAGTGCTCTTTCACCCTCACAGTGAAGAAATTCTTCCTTGTATTTCTTTGGAACCTTGTATGTTCCAGCTTATATCCATTGTTCCTTGTCCTATCATTGGACATCGAGACAGCCTGGCTCCATCCTCCTGACACCTACCATTTATATATTTGTAAACATGAATAAGATCACCCCTCCGTCTCCTCTTCTCCAAGCTAAAGAGCCTTTCAGCATAAGATGCTCCACTCCATCATCTTGGTGGCCCTACGCTGAACTCTCTCCAGCAGCTCCCTGTCCTTCTCGAACTGAGGGGCCCAGAACTGGACATAAGATTTCAGATGTGGTCTCACAAGGGCAGAGTAGAGGGGGAGGAGAACCTCTCTTGACCTATTCGTCACAGCTCTTCTAATAAACACCAGGATGCTACTGGCCTTTTTGGCCATAAGGACATATTGCTAGGTCATGGTCATCCTGCTGTCCACCAAGACCTCCGGGTCCCTTTCCCCTACACTACTCTCTAACAGTTCATTCCCCAGCCTGTACTGGTACATGGGGTTATTCTTTCCCAGATGCAAGGCTCTACATTTGTTAGTATCTTTTTGTAATTCTACAATTGCTTTGCACAAATAACAGTTGTGAACACAATTTTGAGCTTTTTAGATTCCGCAGTGGAGTCACAGCCAACCAACAACATTCAGCTAAATGCCAGGCAACCCAAAAAGGCAACTAGACAATAAATAACTACATGGTGTTATTCTTTCCCAGATGCAGGACTCTGCACTGCACTTTAGTATCATCAGCAAACCATTTAGCTTAACGCAATACATTGCTAAAATGTCCTTGCTATCAGTAGCACATAGTGACTAAACATATTTTTCACCAGAATTGTGATAATAAATTATCGAGCTGAAACAAATCTAAATGTGCAAGGTGACTATTTGCCAGGAAGACAACTATGCTGACTAAATGAAGGAAGCAGAGAAGAAAGAACTAGAACAGGATATTCTAGCATTGACTTTTTTAGTATACTTTAATGGGCACTGCACTTGTTGAAGACGAGTAGCAGACTACAACATACATAAACACCTTGTCATAAAAATACAAACACAGTTTTTAACTCTGGAGGTAATTAATTTCAATTCATAGCAACAATTCCTTATACTTTTTATGTCTTCTTTTCTCTATTTCTTTTATGGTGGGTTCCACTGGATTTTATCTTGCTGAACATCTAAGATAGATTGTTTTTGCGTAGCAACTTCCTTTCATCTATTAACAGATATAGGTGTGTTAAATTTGAAAGCAGAAAAAAAGACAAAAACCTAATTTCTCTGTGAAAGAATTGCATTAGAGATTTTAACATCTGGTAGTTCTCAATTATTGAAGCTTTATTTTCACTGTTTTTTGTAAAATACCACTACATTCAAGCAGGTAGATTAAATGCTATTAACTTTAATACCTTTTTAAACAAAGTAATCTGTTGAAGTGATAATGGATTTTAAAGTAAGTATACTCATTACATCATTTTTTACACCACTATGGTTTCCCTGTTGGCCATATGAATCTCTAAACCTGACATTGTTAATTACAATTATAATATGTAGTATGTGAACACTTGATTAACTTCATATTATGGAAGGATTCCATCAAAAACCTTGAAGAGTACAATCACAGAAGTCCAAAAACACTGCTTGGCATTTCATATATTTGGAAATGAGCTGCATAAGATTTCCTGAGCAAAGCTACCATCTATTCATACCTTGACAATTAAAGTTTTATTTGAAAAGTGATCAGCTAATTCTATAGGCATGAGACAGGCACTGAACTTGTCAAAAATGTATCAATGGGTAAGGTCTGAAGCTGGTGTGCTTTTACATATATATCCTGATTTAGATTTTTAGTTACTTTTATTTGAAAAATTGGTTCCGACTTGCCACATGGCTTGAGGCATAGTTTCAATACTACTATTTTTGTGTCAGAAACACCTGTCTTTTTACTTCAGTGCCAGAAGGGCTTAGCATCTTGTCAGTGAAGTAACATAGCCTGCACTTTTATAGGTGTCACTCACTTTATCATCTGTTTTTTAGGATAACAGTCACCACTATCACCCAGCCCCTCCAAAGGATCTAAAAATCTTTATGGATTAAAGTTGAGATCTACACTGAGGAACAGCTAGAGGTATCCCACTACTTCCAGCTTATTCTATGTGTCCTTTAACCCTTACTCTGAGAATATCTCATCCTGCGTTAATTCAGTAACACCCTCATGCAAAAAAATTGTCAGTAGCATTCTACCACTTCTATAGAGTGTTAGGGGAAATAATTGTCAAACAAATGTCTGTATGTTTTACACTGGGAGAAACCTACATCCATGTAAACATCGTCCCTCATACCATGTCCAAACCTACACCACAGGCAGCTTACTTCTAACCTCAAGAGACAGGAGTAACAACATCACTAATCCTAAATTCAATTTCACTTATATTGTTGTTATTCAGATAATTTGACAAACAGTTTAATCATCACTATGTATAGTATGAAAATCCAGGCTTAATTTATTGATCAGGTTTTTTACTTCAAAGAGGTTTTTCACTTGTTTTTCCAAGAAGGTAAAAATTATTAATCCTTGCTTCTCATAAAATAAGCACATATACAAATAAATAAATAAATACCTAAATAAAGTTATAAATAAATAATGTCATGGGTCAGAATACATAGTTTTTATGTATCAGTGCAGATAAGAATTGTTTTACAGACATACAAAACCAAAGTCAGAAGAAATATGGTTTTGTGTAAAAGTGATATCTCAATACTGCTGTGAGAAAATGTGTAAGCTAGTGGCCTTTAATTTAGAGTGGTACAGCGAAAAAAGTTTTCCTTTAGAATAGCATTTAAAACATGTTCAAATATTTCTCTCATTTGGGGAGCTATATAAACCTGAAATATGAGACAGGTTCAAGTCTTGCAGTAGGACCAAATGGAAGAGATAATATCAAGCAAGTAGTCTTGCATGATCTGATATCTATATTCATCCAGAAACAATCTGACCTTGACAATCCTTTGGCACATAAACATTGTTTTGTACTTTCTCCAATGTTACAGTATCAATTAAGAAGAATTTATGTTACCCATGTCTTCACCTGGAAGTAGCACTTTATCAGTTCTATAACCAGAAAGGGCCAAATGAGCATCACAAGTACCTTTCTGTGTTAAAACCCCAGCAAGGGCTTTCTAATGGTAATGTTCTGGTTGTTAAAAGCTTAATGTCCTCAAGTTTAAAGAAACACAATGAGCACAGATTACAAAGGTAAATTTTCTACTAGCTGAATATCTTCCTGGTAGATATCTAAATGTGAAATCCTGTTCAAATTACCTGGAATAACACAACCTTCTCTTTTTTTTCTCTCTCATGCATCATAATACACCATTCACACCTTATTATCCCCTTCATTACTTTCCTTAGAATAGAACATGTGTAAGGGTGGACAATGATCAGTAAGAGGGCCCTCAATGGTGATAAAGTTTCAGATGAAGTCTCCTCCTTTCTTTTATAAAGCTGGCAGACATGCAGCTGCTGTCCCACATTTCTCCATAGCTGAGCTGCCTGTCTGCCAAGGCAGTTAGTTAAAGAGTTTGAAAGCAACAGTAAACATGTTCATGTTGACAAAACTAATTTCTAAGCCAGAGCATACTGTACAATTGAGAAAAAAAAATACTTTGTACTAAATCTGAGTGTAGATTGGTGATATTAAACAGCACCTTTTGAAAGTCTGCAGAGATAATACTGCCTCTTTTGCTACCTTGCAAGTGATTTGTTTCAGCTTCCTGAAGGAAATCTGTTCATTTGTCTGGTGGGAGATGGTGGATGATGTTCAGGCTTGCACACTGAACCCATCGGGGAGGTGTGAGTGGGTGGTAATTTGTGTGTAGAAGGAGTGTATCTTTCTACCTCTCTTTTCACACTGTATTTACTGTATTAATCATTTATTGGTGAAACCGTGTCTCTCTTGCCCATGTAGGATAATTCCAAAAGTAATTTAAGCAATCATGTTAACGTGCCATCACTAAGACTCTAATTACTGTGATCTGCACAGGGATATGTTTTTGGTTGTCATTAGATGTCGGTTAAGCAGTGCTCCTGGCATTGAGTTGTAGCTGGCCAGTATTTTTCCACTAGGCCCAATTTTCTTCCCATTTTGAATCAGAGAAAAAAAACAGCAGCCTGAAATCCTTCAGCCAAGTCAGCCTGTTCACTATATTATGACATTTAGGCTGTGTGGGTGGAGGGAGTTGAGAGTGGTACTGCCTTGCCATCCCTGTAAAACATTTTAGTCTCTCACAGAGCAACACAGCAGTGTCAGTGCAGTGCTCTCATTACTGTGGAAATATTACGTGTAGCCATTAGTCTTCTCCCTTCAATTAGTGACAGTCAGTTAAGCGGGGCCCCCAGCCTGCTTTAGCTGTTGGCAGCATTGACAAGTCAAACTTGTCTCCCATTTGGAAAGTAAACTGGGGAAACCTACTGTTCACCAGCCACACTCTTTGACTGTGAAAAGGAAAAGGGGACAAAGACATAGACTTGTTTGAAAATATTGTGTAATTAATTTACAGGTAAGAAAATGGCTCTGGAAAAGATTAAGGAGAAGGTCTTCGTGATACATAGATGACAGTGTTAATATGATACAACTTCTGGAGTGCTACTTCACAGAGTTCCTCTTGTTTTCTTTTGTTTCTTTTTTGGTTCGTTAGCTTGTTTTCAGGGGTGTAGGAGGAGTTATATGCAATGGGACAGGTTTCATTTAAGGAATATTGTTATAAGAGCTACATTTTGCAAATGCAAAATGAAGTTTCTCTGATAAATTCTACGGGCAAATAGACTACCAAAATAAATGGGCATAGCCTAACTGATGTTAAATGGAATCTCATTTATTGATAGAAAAAGAGATTTGGGTACTATATCTTTGCAAGGATCCCCTGAACAGCTGGTGCTGAGATAAGATCAGATAAGATCAAAGTTCTCCTATGTGTTAAATCAACACTATATTTCAGATTTAAAAAAAACAATATGAACTTGAAAGTGTTGAAAATAATGGCTCAGAACTGCATTTCTGCCATCTTGTATACAGCATCAAGAAGCTTAAAGCCAGATAACAGTGAAAGCGTGATGTAATCTGTATACTTTGGCTCTGACAACAGGATTTTAATCTGTATTCATACTATAAATATTTTGCAGGTTTATTTTTCCACATGAAACTGAAAACTCATGGCTGTTAAACACCTGAGTATACACTAACTCCATCACTGCCTCCATCATTCACTCTATAAAAAATCCTACATCCTTTTGATCAGTTCTCTTTTAATGAACTACTTGTGTTAATCGTAACTGGAGTGTTTCAATTTATACAAGCTATTAAGAAATCAGATTCTGTAATAGTTCCATGAATGAGAATACATTTGCAAGATATGGTTGCATAATAAAAGAAACTCTGAACCTACTATTAAATTTCTTTACATGTTCAAACCCAATAATCCTAGTTTGCCAAGTCTGGCAGTTCAGTTAACTAATGTAACATGAAATATTATTTTCAAACAAGACTTCTTTAAGTTATCCTTTCATATGAAAATACTGTATGCAGTTTTCACTACTAAAGGTCAAGTAATAGGTCATTTAGATTGAGTAAGAAGATCAACATACTGCAAGTATTCCAGTACCAAAAGACATCTGCCAAATAACAGATGGCTAGAAAGCTGTAAGGATCCCATTATTAAGACACTTTAAAAAGAAAAAAAAAAAAAAAAAAAAGAGAGAGAGAGAGAGAAAAGAATGTATGAGCAAGATCCATGTATTAACATATCCATATTGGTCAGTCACCTGTGGGCATTTGACCTACTTCCATGATGTCCTCCTACAGTGATACAAGCTCTTCTTCTTCTCAGCAGGTAGTAATCTTACAGGAAGAACTGCTGAAAACTGCAGGTATCCCTACTTGCTGATCTCCCAAATTGTTTTTGGTGATATGGGCATTTCTGCAGTGTATGTACCTTTTACTCTCTCTTAATTTTCCATTTTCTCCTGACAATCCAGGAACAACATAGCACAAGAATATTATAAGACCTGAGAGAAAGTTTGATACTAGCTGCAGTGCCAAAGTTCTATGCATCTCCAACAAGCAGGGTGTTCAGCATTATTTTTACATATTTTATAATCACATAATAGAGGTCAATAGTAGCTTTTTAGAAGAAGAACCCTTTGGGTGTCATGTTTGGTTTGTTAGCTTACTGTTTCTTCACACTGTATATTTCTCACTGAACTTCTACCTACAAACAGTCAAGAAATCCATATTATCATCAGGCTCAAGAATTCACTTGCTACTCCCAATTACAAAATTTAAGCCTAATGCAGGTAGTGTTCCCAACTGAAGATGTGCAACTCCATTCCTTTTCAGCTCTATAGCTAGATACAAAATAATTACACTATCTGTTAAAAACAAAAATAAACCAGTTTTATGTTCAGAGTCCAATAAAGATAAAAAAAAAAAAAATGGAGTAAGAAAATGTTGCTCTGGAAATGTCTGACTCAAAAGTGTATTTGTTATGACCTTCTCCCTCTTTTCTCAAATTTGTATCTGAAAATAGAAGGGGAAATACTTCTGAACTCATACTTCAGGTCACAAATGACAAGGATAACAAATTCTTAATAAAATAACCCTGTTGCTTATAAATCTATTTGTAGAGCAGGATGTTAAGAATTTTAGAAAACCCTTAGCTGTCATTATAACAATTTCATATTGTGCCACTGTAGGTCAAAAATAAAAGAACGATATATGTTTCAACTTCAAATACTCTTTGTGACTGATTAACACAACTATACGCAGTTATATTTGCACTACAACTTTCCATCTAAAGACAAAAATGAAGTTTACAGTCACTCTAGGCTCTGCACAAATTAACACTTCATTGAATATTAATGAATGGCTCTTTATGACCAATTGCTATGCAAAAAGTAATTGTGTCAGAATTTTTAATTACATTTATTTCAAGGTAAAAAAGCATGAATATTAACATTAAGAAGACTTCCTCAACTGAGTAAATCAATTAAGCATATGCCACAGTATTGCTAAATTAATTTATTCTACACAATGAATTATCACTATTTTTTCACACAAATTTGTAATGATTATGAAAACTCAGTAGTATCCTAGAATTTTACCTCTACAAACTGAATTTGGATTTGGTTTGAAAGCAAACAAAATTTCTAGTAGTTAATCATACATTGTTCTAATTTATCAGTTAAAAGCAAACTGATACTGAACATTTTTATTGGTTTCATCATACATTTTATATTACCAGCCTAAGACCACGTAAGGTGGAAGCTACATCACTGCTTGCATCTTTTTTCTCATAATGATGAACTTTTAAAAATTGTTTATGTGATGCTTATTGAAGTAGTTTGCAGGATCAAAAGCTGAATGTCTTTGCACTTCCAGTACAGCCTGGAGAGAAAAGAAATTGCTGTAAAATAATCTGGGTACTGAATAACCAATATTTGTTCTATGAAAGTTATATCAGACATCAGTTCTCTTTGCTTGAATTGCAAGATTGTTTCAACCTGCTCCTAAAACAGAGTCGTTCAAATAACAGAGAGACATTTTTTCATAAAAACATTTTAAATATAGTTTATGAAAGATAGGGGGAATTATGTCTCAGGGTTCTCTGCTGTTCTGTGATGAAAGCTGGATTAAATACTCGTGCTTTGTCAAACTCATGTGAGATAATCAGAAAAAATATTTTTTCTTCTAACATTTTTTTCATTAAAAAAACATATTAGAGGCAATTATAAGCAAAGACTAAATATGTAAGAAGTCAGAGAGGAAACCAAAATCTCAGCAGCAATAATACAAATTCTTTTATTTCGTTTATCTTAATCCACCTCATATTGTGGAGAGAACACTAACAGAGAGATCTTTAATTTAGCAGGATAGTCATAAAGTATACAAGCTTTTACTAATCTCACAGCCTACTGGTAGTGTTGAGATTATTAAAATGAATTATATAGCTTTACAAATGGGATCAATTCTGAGTACACAGTAAAGTCAGGAGTGAATTTCACTACTGTGAAACAAACGGATGTAATTAATTATGGTGTCAACCACTCTAGGAGAGGGCATCATGCCAGCAAAAGATGAAACAAGTGTGTTGTTTTACCTTCTACCACAATGGCAATTGTTTCCTTGTGCTCCATTTCTCCTCTCACTTTCAAACAGATGTGGGATCCCCAGTATAACAAATAATCTTAAAAGCCATCAAATTCATAAAATATTATATACGTTGTTACCGCTTTGTACTGTTGCTGCTGCAGCAGTGAGCTACTGTGAAACACTTACCACAGAAAACTACAATTCGGGAGCTATATTAACCAAGTATCCTTGTCCAAAACAAGTTTGTGATAACTATCACTCTAATTTCACACCACTGAAACTTCATAATATTCCAAAATAGGAAAGCTTCATATCCCAACACTACAGAGTTAATGCTGAGCTATTAGCCATGCATTAGAGGAAGGACTGAAAGTCCCACCAGGTACTTAATGTAGCCACTCTAGCCAGAGCCATGGACTCAATGAAGCAATACTTTTCCTTTTGCTGTCAATCTTAGTACCAGAGCAGCAGGGTTTTATTTTATCTTTCCTTTTTTCCCATTTCACAAGGGTATTTAAAATTTGATCACAACAATGGTTCAGTTCATATGCATATTACAAACTGCTTTGGGGACTGCTCAGTGCAAAATGGGCGGATAATGTTACAGATTAACTTGACTCTGGAGTGTGAACTGTCAGCTATATGCTTTAGCTGGGGAAAAGATTTTAAACACTACCTGGAAAATTGTGAGGCCTAATCTTTCTGCTGTGCTAGCTTGCAGTATAATCCGAAAAATGTGAATGTGCTTTCCATCTGACTAAGGCAGACATGCTGTTAAGTGATTTGAGCGATTTGCCTGGTATAATAACCAGTTTTCTGTGACTCACTGGATGCCAGGAACTTCCTGAAAATCTTTGCCTATGGCTTGACACAGACTGCTGAGTAGCCACAAAACTGTTTGATAAAAGCACCAGTTTTGTCCAGTATAAATCAATAGAATCCTGCTGCAATAGCTGTATTTGACTACAGCACTCAGCTGTTATCAAGTAGGGAACCTGTTCTGACTATTTTAACTGCAGAGTACGTATCTTTTTCCCAGCTGGTCTTCAACACAGCAGGAATGGCTGTGGTGTGTGCTCAGTGTTTTAGCCAAAGAACATTCAACATTCACAGCACTCCACTGGCCTCCAGACAAAGATTAACTGAAAATGCATTTCAATGCAGATATCAAGTTGTTTTACTGAAACAAAGTATACAAAGCGTGACTCCGGAAACATGTGCTCTTAAACCTGAACTTGATTTTCCAGTAATTTCACCTGTCCTTCTTACTTGATGTGACACAATTTTACCAGGAAAACCTATCAAAATAAGTCACATCTCATGCAAGTAATTATAAACATTCTTGAAATTAGTTAAAATATATTATTGACAGTGAAAGGAAGATGAAAAACATCTTCACCATTGTTCAAAATATTATTGTTCTCACATCCTCCATACTTTTTACTCATCAAAACACTTTTTAGAAACAGCACAAAATGCCTTCTGGATAGACTGATGGGGTAGTAAGAGTAATCATTTTTATCTGCCTAAAGAATATGTCTTCTGAAGTTCTCTGCTATTAAAACTCAAAAAAGTGCTCTAGAAAACTTCAGTTTATTCCTTTAGATTAATAGATATTAGGAAAAAATACAGAAAAAAGGTGTTAACACAGTTTTCGTAGAGATATTCAGAATTCATACTACTTTGTGATTAAGGGTCACTCTCAAGATTTTGAATCCCTGCTCAGGGAAAGGGAGTCCTGTTTTAAACTCAGTGATTGCCGTCTAGACTACATGATCTAATTTGGTGAAGAAAGTTCACACCTGCCTAAGTTTTTATTCTCCTGAAGGAGCAGTTTGTCTGCTAAATACACCACCTAGATCCTATTTAAACTTGAATAAGATTTAATGAGACACTTCTTTTTAATACAAACTGAGCTTAATTAGAACTTTACTAGAGATTTAACCTTTATTTGATGCATGCATGGGACTAAGTTTCAACTTATGTTATAATAGTCTTCCCTCCAAACCATGATTTGGTTATAGTGTAGCCGAAAGGAGGCCTGTTGCATGCAGAAATTAGATACCTACTAAGCAAGAAAATTAGTCTTTACTTGCCTGGAACACAGTCATAAGCACAGTAAAATAGCATAGCCAGTTGCAGTATATAAGCACATTTTAACATTGTAAAAGCATTAATAACATCTTGCAATGCAGCCCAGCTTTTATATATAAATAATAGTCTTAACTGCAAAGGAGCAGATGGAGTTGTGATATAGTGGCAAAAACAGGGTGAATAAAAAATGTGCAAGTATTAAACTCTGCAAGATAAGAACTAAGGATGCAGAGTAGGCAAGAACAATGTCTGGTAAAACCAAAATAATCCTGCAGAGCAGGCAGGCAGGGTGTCTGCTGGAACCAGAATAATCCTGCAGAATATGCAAAGCCCTTATACCAAAAATAAATATCAAGAGGAGCTGAGATCACCCAGTTTTCTTTATGGGAGGAGGCAGGGGAGCATAGAACATCAATGGTGGTTTATGGGGAAGGAGGAAAAGGACTCTGTTCTGGCTTTCACTCTCAAATTGTCCTCTGAGCGGATTGATGGATTCTAGCTATCAGTATGAACTAAAACTGCATCACTTTTGTGGCATTTTAAACTTGTAACTAATTTAAGATAAGCTCATTATAGATGATTGATAGTGATTAAGTACTAACTAATGTGTACTCTTAACTAATCCAGTCAATCCAGGCAAGCTATTTTGAAGCTTGAAGATGGCTGGTTTTGGAATCTTCTCCCATCACATTGCCATCACACTGTTCTCTTAACTTCCTAGCATATAGAGATATACATATAATCAGCTGCAATGCTGTGTTTACATTTAGAATATTTTTGATTTTACAGAATTTTCAAATGCCTGAAGATTCATCACAGGAAAGCAAGATGCAACAGCTTTTCTACCTGACTTTGTTAACTTCTTACAGGATCTTTAGGAAGGTCTGTGTTTTTGTAGTGTTTCTCTTCTCCTTTCTGTAAAAAGTATCACTTTGGAAGGACATGCAAAGCAAAGGGAACAGTTCTTATGGTTCTGGCCTATATGAGTATCATATATGTGTACATATATACATCAGAAACAAGAAGTATTAGTGTTCATTTCTTTCTGTAGGTCTGAGATGACTTCTCAGTCCATGATCATTCACTTGTGTCACCCTGAAGTCACTGTATATGTGTGCACACATATTATTATCTATTTTGTACATATCTACATGCTTTTTAATATTGGAGCTCAAGAAGGATGGAGAACTTCTGGAGACAGTCCAGCATGGGGCCACCAAGATGATCAGGGGACTGGAACATCTTTCATACGAGGAAAAGCTGCAGGAACTAGGGCTGTTTAGTCTAGAGAAGAGGAGACTGAGGGGAGATCTTATTAACATTTACAAATATCTAAATGGTGAGTGTCAGGAGGTTGGGTCATCCCTTTTTTCTATAGTAACTAGCAACAGGTCAAGGGATAATGGAATGAAGGTGGAACGCAAAAAGTTTCATTTACATATAAGAAAAAACTATTCTACTGTGAGGATGATGGAGCACTGGAACAGGCTGTCCAGAGGGGTTGTGGACTCTCTTTCCTTGGAGATCTTCAAGACTTGCCTAGACATGTTCCTATGTGACCTGACCTAGGTTGACCTTCTTCTGCGGGGAGGTTGGACTAGATGATCTCTAAAGATCCCTTCCAATTCTACCATTCTGTTATTCTATGATTCTGTGATATGTACATAGCCAAAGTTCCTCCTCTCAAGTTGTCTCTTCTTTCTGGATACCTCTGATATCACATGATAGCACTCCTATGAGACATACTTGCAACCACTTCTCTACAGAATTAATATTTCTAGCATATAGGAAAGCATAGAAGAAGAACAAAGGAACCACACCAAGGCTCAAATATTTAATGATTTTTAAAAATCTATATTCCACTTACTCCAGCAGCAAAGTTTTCTGTTAAAAGAAAGAAAGGGGAAAAAAAAGTAAAGATAATGACTCTTTCTTCCTTATTTTGTGAAATAATGTCTGATATTCAATTCTACATCATCGGAATAGTTTATGGAAATAGTGATGCTAATGGTGAGGCTATCAGTGGGCTCGTTAATTTGTAGTGGCTATTTCTCCTGACCTAATTTTCATTCCTGCTTGAAAGCTGTTTGAAATTTCATCTGACTACAATCAGGTTTATTGGAAATATTAATGTCTATGCTTTCCCCATAAGCCACTGGCAGGGTAATTGACTTGAAAGATGAATTACAACATCTGCATTAACAGTATATAGAGTTGTAGTGTGGAGTTTGGTTCTTTGTCCTTTGCTGCCCTCCATGCCTTATGTGGTTCTAACAATTCAGAACTTTCTTTTTTTGAGAGAGAGAGAGCTCTATGATAGCATCATTAATAATACATATTACACACTGTGGTTTATAATAGGCAATTGTTTATCTAAAGAATGACTCTTGAAACTTACTTTATCTCTGAAACAAAGTGGAATTACTATGAACTACAGAGCCCTTCCCAATACTCATGGGTGTGTAATGCAAGCATAATTTCTTAATTTTTTTGCCTTAAAAGTGAAAAACAGAAAGGAAGTAAATATCTGTTTGGATAAAGAATGTTTCCAAACTGCTCACTGAACATTCTTCCAGTGAGAAATAATTACGAGAGAGGGAAAAAAAAATTAATTAAAATCTTGTATGTAAGGCCACATTGAGGTCTGTCCTACTTACAAAAGCATTTAAACATGCAAAAATCAAGCTCAAAAAGAGACACTGAAAGCAACTTAGGATCAGGAAGTGGTAAGAATCTGTAGCTCCTCCAATGCAATGCTCATGGTGTCTGTGCCCCATATCTTTAATATGATACTGTTATATGTAAATTTAACTTTCTATGACAACATGAAATTTTCTTTAAAAAGTTCAATAATGAAATATAATATTGATGACATTTCACCATTTTCTGTTATTTTGTAAAGAAGAGCCATTGAATACAAAACCTAAAAGGAAAACAAAAACCTAAAAGGAAAGTGAAGAGGAAAACATCTTGGTTTTGAAGATTTACATTTCTAAATTATGTCATTTCTTCCTCTAAAATAATTTTGCAATTGATTCTTAACAATATTTTAGTACTTGCCTTCTTAATTATTCATGCTTTCAGGGTATCACATGGACAACAAGACTTGAGAAAAGAAGACAGTGGGAAAGATAATTTATTATCTGCAACAGAACTGCTTCAAATATCTCTCTCTCCTGTGTCCATCCTCATAGAAGAATGGAGGATCAAGAGATAAAAGTGTTTCATGGTACAAGGCTTACATCTAAATGGAAAAAAAATGCAAAAGCTACTTTCCTTTCACTGCATGAAGGAACCAGACAATTGACTAGACAGAAAAAAATGTACCAAATAGTACACTGAAGGCTACTTAGTTTTTTCAGACTCAAAACTCAGATAACTGACTAGAAAGTCAGTTCAGTACTGGCATTAGCAACCATAGTATCAATAAAAGTGGAACAGTATTAGAAGGTGGCTGTGTTGATTTCTTCACTCAAGCTCCTCCAAAGCTTCCTCAACCCATATATTATTCCTCCATCTTTGGGATAATTTTCTGATAATTGTCTCATATTGATGGGAGAGATCATGATTTTTTCTGTCTCTCATTTCCAACTCCCGAAGTAGAGAATCATCAGAGAATCATAGAATCATTATGGGTGGAAAAGACTTTTAAGATCAAGTCCAAACATTAACCTAACACTGCCAAGCCCATCACTAAACTAAATCATATCCCTCAGGACATCATCTGTGTATCCTCTGAATATCTCTAGGGATGGTGACTCCACGAGCCCCCTGAACAGCCGTTCCAATGCTTAATAACTCTTTCAGTGAAAAAGTTCTTAATGTCCAATCTAAACTTCCCCTGGTGCAACTATAAGCCCATTTTCTTTTGTTCTTTGTATCATTCATTACTGGAGACATGGACTCCTACCTCACTACAACTCCCTTTCAGGTAGTTGCAGAGAATGCTCATGTCTCCTCTTAGCCTCGTCTTCTCTGGGCTAAACAATTCCAGCTCCTTCACTTGGTCCTTGTAAGACTTGTTCTCTAGACCCTTCACCAGCTTCATTGCCCATCTCCGGACATGCTCCACACGTCAGTTTCCTTGAAGTGAGGGGCCCAGAACTGTACACAGTATTCGAGGTGTGGCCTCACCAGTGCTGATTACAAGGAGTCAGTCAATTCCTTGATCCTGCTGGTCACACTATTTCTGTCCTACCTAATCTCTTGCTTACAGTATCTTTTCCTATTTCTATCTGTGACTTAAATATTGCTCACAATCATAAAAATAATAGAAATTTAATAGTAACAAAAGCATTCTCTTTTGCTCCTCCTATGTCTTCTGGCTGAATTATTAATGTTTTGTTAATAAAGTGCTGTTGGTATAGTTGACACAATGCATAGGCTTTTTTATTATTTTTTTTCAAGTAATCTGTTCTGCTTTATGCTTTTTGAGAGATCTTCAGTCATAATGAAGTAATCAGACACTTATCCAATTCGTTTTATGACAGAATGTTTCTATTTATAAATGTATAGCATTTATAAAATGATGCAGTAAATTGGTTAAGAAGTCCATAATTCATAAATAAATGAAATTTATTTGATTTCCTGTCAGTTAGCTAAGATGTTTTGTCCAGTTAGATTAGCCACATAAGCAATTACATCTCAATGACAACACTTGTTCTGGAAGCCGTTTTTATCCCTATAGACATTAGGTTCAGCATTACTTCTCTCAACTCCTCAGGTCCCATAAAATATTAGGAAATTGTTACAAAACACTGTCCTATCCCATCTCCTCCCTCTCCCATCCCCCTAAAAAAGTAGATTGTTCATAACAAATAAAACCATTCAGAGTATCTGCACTTGGACTCGGTTGTTCATGTAACATTAAGATTTATTGTACTTCTGTTGACCTTAATTTCACCTCAGTCAGTATAATCTCCTGAGTTAATAACTCCTAATGCTCACCTCCACAGAAGTCAGTATCACAAAAAGTGTGTGATAGCACCTGCTTCAGTTAAATTTGAAAAATAGTTTCCATTATAGCTACCTGTTTTCACAATCCCTGCTTATTTTTGCTTCAATAGCACTCCGGATAACTAGAAGCAATCAAAAATAACCTCTACTCTATCCCAGTTATTACTCTATAACGCCATTTTATTTCCTTGGTCAAAGATGGGAAAATCATGGATAAAGTAGCTGTGTTATAGGTGATGTCTAAAAGGTCTATATTTAGTTATAATTCTGATAGCAACTTTAATCAATGAACAGCTTCACCCTTTCTCTTCAATTGTCAGCCTTAGCAAGAATCTCATGCAGTCAAAATCTGTTTTGCTGGTGGCATACTGTCAGAATTTCTGTTCTTAAATTTTCTCATTTTCTAAGCATGCTTTTGCTTGATAGCAATGACACTTAACTACTGCACCATAGTGGGTTCTTTACCTTTATATCAGAAAATCACAGTTCATTAACCTATTGAAAGGTATTCTGGTTTCCAAGACTTAAAGAACAGTTATCAGATTTCTGTTTTCTTTCAGATGTTTAGTTATGACAACATTTAACAATTCATTCCAGATGGAATAACAACATAGTACAAAAGCTTTTGTAACTTCTAAGTCAAATTTTCAGACACTAGAAGACAGGTAAAACTGCATTAAATGCACACAAAAAAAATGTTGTGTGGAAAGGTATTTGAAATCTAGCCTCTATTTTCTCAATTATCAAAAGGCTGTACGAAAAACAAAGCAAGATTAAATTTATCTAACCTAGGTTTCTGCAAGGATTCCTCTATTTTTCACTGTGATATCATTCTCTTTCAGAGAGAAAGTCTTCAATGTTTTTTTAAGATTTCATCAGTTACTCAGAGAGTAAGATGGGATTCTTTTTTTTATTTTTCTTTTAGGATATAGATGTGGCAGTCCTTCAAAATTAGTCAATCCTGCAAAACTAGAAAGTGCTAGGACATGAACAGACATTAAAAGACATGTTTAATGGAGCTCAAATCTTTCTAAGCCTTTTTTTTTTCTTTCCCTGTTCTACTTTCTAACAAATTCCTATTTTCCAAGACAAATAAGGAACTAGATATTTTGGAACATTTAGTACAGCAAATGATTATTACTGCGTCATTAACATATAAACTCAATGGTGGAGAGAATACAGGCTCAGGACTCTTTTGTTTGTTTGTTCATTTGTTTTCTTGTGTTTGCATGATGGACCATTACAGAAGGATACTTCTTTTACGTTGAAAATAAAAAAGAGATCTCCCCACACTTTAAAATATCATTACAATACTTTGCTTTAGTTTCTCATGATTTTTTGAGCAAAGGAGATCTTGCGGTGTCTCTCGAGGTAGCAATTAAAGTGCAAGCTGTAAATGGTACTTATAATTATTTTTGTAAGAGATACAGAGAAATGTTGAAAGAAATGGAATTACATGTAAGAGAGTCCATTTAAACTTTCATAGAATCATAAAATCATAGAATGGTAGGGGTTGGAAGGGACCTTTAGAGATCATCTAGTCCAATCCCCCTGCAGAAGCAGGTTCATGGCAGGTTCTGATTGAAGTATGCCCCTCCCCTTATCAACCACAGTAATGCCAATTAAAAATGAACAATTGCACTTTTGTTCAGCAACATGGAAATGCTACTGAAAACAGAAGAATAAAATGTGTGCTAATACTGACTAATACACCTTACATTTAAGTCTAAACCCCCCAAACTTAGGGGAAAAGGAAGTTTTCCACTGGCACAAACATACCCTACAGACACAGCATGCATCCATGGCAATGATAATTCTGATTTCAATTAGAACTTACTAGCTCTCTTGTGCCTCATTTTTACAAGGAAAATAAAACTGAGAAAGGCATCACTGTGATTAGCTCCTACAGCCACCTTTTCTGAGTAGTCTGAAGTGACAGCCACAGGGGTAAAAATGATTGTACTAAAATGTCTACTAATGAGGCCCCTGTAGTACTGCTCCAAGAAGGACCATTATATGCTACATTTGTCAATTTCATCTCTTTAGTTTTCTTTTTATCATCTGGAAAAATACTGATTAAGAGATGGTTTCTTTTTAAGCCTTTAGTCTTGTTTAACCTTCATAATAATGCTCATTGCCTTCCTGTACAGCTAAAATATTTTAAACTAAAACATTAAAGTGTTCCATACTTCCTACTGACTTTTCTCAGTTTCTTGAGATTAATATATACTTTACGATAACAATCCACAAACTTTTCTGGGTTATAGAAAGGAAGGCAAGAAAAATACCTCCAGACATCCTTACAAATGCAAAGCACTGAGTCAGATGGAAAATAGTAAAAATTTTATATATATGTGGAAAATATATTCATTATACAAGTCCTAATATCTCCAAAATTAACAAACAAAAAAGAAAAAGGGAATTAAAAGTAATAAAAATAAGTTAAAGCCAAATTGAATAAAAATAACTAATAATAATTAGGAAAGAAAAATTATAGGGAAAAAAATTAAAAGGAGTAGTAGGAATAGGCAGTAGTTATTTGAGGAATCACAGATGAGGAAGAAGAAAAAAACCTCAAATTTCCAAATAAGAATGATCACAGAAAATTATAGCAGAATCTCTTACTATCTTTGAAAAATATGTGTAAACAAGATAAAATTAATACATAAAAAGATGCATGATTAGCACTTGTGCACAATATAACAATTACATTACAGGAAAAAAGCAAGGTTCTCTGGGAATACTCCTTATTTTTTTGTGTCTCTGTAATGGTAACAGTAAGGAACAATTTATTTTCTATGTTTATTTAAGAAGGTAGGAAAGAGGAAACTGGAACTGAGTTACAAGGAACATGGGTGCAGACTTCAAAAAAGGACTACATACAGCACTCAAACCTGAAGTCTGCTTTGCTCATATGATAAAACAATAAATACAAAGAGAGGTCTTCAAAACCCACCTGGGCATGTTTTGTGACCTGATTTACCTCAACCTGCTTAAACATGGGGGTTGGACTAGATCTCTAAAGGGTCTTTCCAATCCCTACCATTCTGTGATTCTATCATTTTATGACCAATACATTGTAATAACTTTAAAGAACTGTAACAGATTAATGAAGTTATAGTAGAAATAAGAAAATTACTGAAAGTAATGTCCCCAAAAGGTGGATTTTGAAAAAAAAAAACAAAACCGGAGTGTGAGTGCTTGGACATATATCATAGAATTGCTGAATCACCAAATAATAGGGATTGGAAAGGACCTCTAGAAATCATCTAGTCCAACCCCCCTGCAAAGGAAGGTTCACCTTGATCACAAGAATGTGTCCAGGCGGGTTTGAAAACCTCCAGAGAAGAAGACTCCACAACCTCCCTCTGCAATCTGTCCCAGTGCTCCATCATCCTAACAAGAAATTTCTCCTCATATTCAAGTGGAATTTCCTGTGCTCCAGCTTGTACTCGTTACCCCTTCTTCTGTCACTGGGCACTACAGAAAAAAGACTCATCCCTTCCTCTTGACAGCCTTCTTTTAGGTATTTATAAGCACTAACAAGGTCCATCTCAGTCTTCTCCAGGCTAAACTGACCCAGGTTTCACAGCCTTTCCTTGTACAAGAGATGTTCCAGTCCCCTGATCATCTTCATGGCCCTCCACTGGACTCTTTCTAAAAGTTCTCTATCGCTCTTGGGCTGGGGAGCCCAGAACTGGACACAATACTCCAGGCGAGGCCTAACCAGAGCAGAGTAGAGGAGAAGAACCTCCCTGGATTTACTAGCTACAATCTTCTTAATGCACTTCAGGATACCATGGGTCGTCTTGGCCATGAGAGCACACCGCTGGCTCATGTTTAATTTTCTTTCCCCCAGAACTCCCAGTTCCCTCTCCACAGAGCTGCTCTCCAGCTGGTCAACCCTCAGCCAGTACTGTTGCATGAGGTTATTTTTCTTCAGATGTGGGACTCTGCACTTGTTCTTGTTGAACCTCATGAGGTTCTTCTCTGTCCAACTTTCAAGCTTACATATATAAGCATAGTTTTTTGACTGTGCCATTTCAAGCACATGGTCATTATCAATTATAATGTTTTAGTGTGCTCTCTAGGCTAACTTAATGTTCACAGAAGTATTTTTCATGGAGTACATGTAATCAGATGAAACGAGAATTCATCAGTTTAGATTAATTCTGTTGTTCTGTTTTGAAAGATTTTAAACTTTTGAGGGCTGGACAAGATGATTGCTGAAGGTCCCTTCCAATCCCTACCATTCTATGATTCTATGAAATACACTAATTAAACATATCGAGATACCTGCATTTTAGAAACATGTAGCTTGCAATGAGAAGTCTTGATAAAACTGAGAAAGGATGAATATTCAGTTTTTTTCCAGTAGAGAAAGACTCGAAATTACAGTTAGTGAGTTTATATTTCCATTTTAAATCTCTTACAAATTTCTTAGGATCTCACATCGGTAATGACAATTAAATATATTGGTTTTGTTTGTCTTCGATTCTCTCACTCATTCTCTAGGCAATAGCTTATTTTTTTCTAACTAAATTTGTATACCTGATTAGTCACTGGGTTTTGTAAACTTACTGTGTGATGATTTGACTTTACATTTAACAGAAATGGATTTTCAGATACTTTTTTGTTCTGGTTATAGAAATCCAGTCATTTTGTTTGCCAAGTGCAATCTTCCATGGCAAGGAAGATTACCTGTCACTAAAACCATTTGGCTTTGTCTCACAATACAAATGTCTTAGATTTCTGTATATCATTTCTATTTGAGAGATCTTCAAATATTGAGACTACCTCNCAGTCTTCTCCAGGCTAAACTGACCCAGGTTTCACAGCCTTTCCTTGTACAAGAGATGTTCCAGTCCCCTGATCATCTTCATGGCCCTCCACTGGACTCTTTCTAAAAGTTCTCTATCGCTCTTGGGCTGGGGAGCCCAGAACTGGACACAATACTCCAGGCGAGGCCTAACCAGAGCAGAGTAGAGGAGAAGAACCTCCCTGGATTTACTAGCTACAATCTTCTTAATGCACTTCAGGATACCATGGGTCGTCTTGGCCATGAGAGCACACCGCTGGCTCATGTTTAATTTTCTTTCCCCCAGAACTCCCAGTTCCCTCTCCACAGAGCTGCTCTCCAGCTGGTCAACCCTCAGCCAGTACTGTTGCATGAGGTTATTTTTCTTCAGATGTGGGACTCTGCACTTGTTCTTGTTGAACCTCATGAGGTTCTTCTCTGTCCAACTTTCAAGCTTACATATATAAGCATAGTTTTTTGACTGTGCCATTTCAAGCACATGGTCATTATCAATTATAATGTTTTAGTGTGCTCTCTAGGCTAACTTAATGTTCACAGAAGTATTTTTCATGGAGTACATGTAATCAGATGAAACGAGAATTCATCAGTTTAGATTAATTCTGTTGTTCTGTTTTGAAAGATTTTAAACTTTTGAGGGCTGGACAAGATGATTGCTGAAGGTCCCTTCCAATCCCTACCATTCTATGATTCTATGAAATACACTAATTAAACATATCGAGATACCTGCATTTTAGAAACATGTAGCTTGCAATGAGAAGTCTTGATAAAACTGAGAAAGGATGAATATTCAGTTTTTTTCCAGTAGAGAAAGACTCGAAATTACAGTTAGTGAGTTTATATTTCCATTTTAAATCTCTTACAAATTTCTTAGGATCTCACATCGGTAATGACAATTAAATATATTGGTTTTGTTTGTCTTCGATTCTCTCACTCATTCTCTAGGCAATAGCTTATTTTTTTCTAACTAAATTTGTATACCTGATTAGTCACTGGGTTTTGTAAACTTACTGTGTGATGATTTGACTTTACATTTAACAGAAATGGATTTTCAGATACTTTTTTGTTCTGGTTATAGAAATCCAGTCATTTTGTTTGCCAAGTGCAATCTTCCATGGCAAGGAAGATTACCTGTCACTAAAACCATTTGGCTTTGTCTCACAATACAAATGTCTTAGATTTCTGTATATCATTTCTATTTGAGAGATCTTCAAATATTGAGACTACCTCACCAACAATTACTTTATACTTTATATTATATATTTGTACGCTATATTGACAGCCATTGTCTTAAAAATGGAAATGAAGTTCCATTATCAAATCATCAGACTGCTTTATCAAACCATCTTAACACTGAATTATTCAATTTTCTAATATTTTAACAGTACATTTATTCAAGGGTATGTATTATGTTTTCCTGGAGGTGAGAACAAGCATGAAATATAGTCTCCACTACTCCTACAATCCAATTTAAAAGAAGACTCTTTTAATGAGTTGAGACTTTTAATATCTGTTAAATATTTTGGACTCAGAGGGAATATGATTAGAGTATTCTTTTCTTTATTAAGTGAAGACTGCAACAGTTCTTTTCAACTGCCAGTTACCAGGTATTAAAATTGCAGTGATTTACTTCACCCTCAATATTGAACTGTTGCTTATGAAAGTTTAGCCCTTCCACTAAAGTGAAACTCCTATTCTTTCTGGAGGAAAAAAAAAAAGACCTAAATTCTCAAATCAGCCTCTTTGTCCATCTATCTTCTTTGACTGTGAAAATTTAAAAGCAGCCATTGGAGATGCAGGGTAATCCGTTTTGCATATTGCATGTTTAGGTAAAATATTAATTCTTTTTCATCATGTGTCATCCAATCTCTCGAAGTATTTCTCTTTGCCAAAAGAAACACAATGAAGACTCTACTCATTTCATCCTTTTGGTCTTAACAAGAAAAATTAGGCCTTCTATTTAGCCTTCATTTTCAGAACAGTTTGCTGAGAGTCCAACAGTTCCCATCTAGGCAACAGTAAAACCTGAAACTATTTGATTCTAAAATAAATCAGAAACAAGGCTATAGCAGGGCCAAAATCTTTTCTAAACAATTGAGCATGTCTTGTAGTGAATGTATGCTACAAAAGAGCTCTAATGTTTCTGTTCTGTTGTTAAACAATATTTTAATGACTTTGGTTGATCATCATCATACTAATATTTTAACTTCTCTGTATAAGTGCATATGAACCGATCTAGCCTAGTCTTACCTGTAATTAATTAATGCCACCTTAATCATAGCACATAATCCCAGGACTGACGATGAATTTCCTTTTCATATGCAGTACTGTACCCCTGCATGCATAGGTTAAGAATTATTAAGTACTTTCCTCTAGATCATTTTGACCCTTTTATAAAATAGAGAACCTTCGGACCAGTAACCATTCCTCTATCCCTAGTTATGCTAAATATAGACTAATGTCTTCAAGATATTCCTGAACTTGTATCATTTTTCACTTAGGTGTCACAATCTGATATGTATAGTTATATAATGATAGTAAAATTCTTTGAATATTAAACTGCCTGATAGATGCTATTAGGCCAATTCTGTCATTCAGAATTTTTTTTTTTTTAAAAAAGGTTTTGCTAACACAGATATTAATTGATCAAAGGGTATGTAATTCAATGCTACATTTTAATCCCATATAGAATGTTGAATACCTCAGCGTCCACCCCATTAGTCAAATACAATTCCTTTAAACTGAGCTGTTTCCCCTTTTCCTTCATTTTGGTCAAAATGTAACTTCAATTTCTTTCAATTCATTTAAGTCGTATACAAATATATATGAGCTATAATGCTTATACTGATAAGCTGTCATAAAAAAATGGTTAGGGGACTATTTAAGTAATTTTGTTCTAGAATGTTACAAAACATTCAGGTCAGTACTGAACCGTAAAAACACTGAGAAAATACTGGTTGATAAATAAGGTAGGAGAATTATAACACTGAAAGACAAATCATTATTTTATTTCTTTTTTGAATCATCTAATAACTTTTTTCTTTATCCAAGAATTTTGTACTACTTTTAGCAAATTGGCCTGACAATATTACGTTCTCTCTGAATACAGTTGTGTGAGTTTTATTACTTCACACTGTTGAGTGGAAAGGATTTGCCTGCTTGGGAAAATGCCAGAATTTGCATTTTAATAAAGATATGTCAAACAATAAACCTTCTGAACATCCTGTGATAGATACGGTGAAACTGTGACTTGTGTGTGTTGCTGCACTCACTACTCTTTTCTTCTGATGTTTTAAGACGGAGCTTAAAAACAAATTCACACATTAACTTATTTTTCAGTAATACCTGAAAATCTATCACTGGGATACCATAACTCCATTAGAACTGAAGTGATATGAAGGAAATCTCTCTCAAATTCAACAGCTAACACAAAAAAAGGCACAGTTTGCAGTTGAAATGAAGAGCTGAATTCTACTTGCATCTTGAAGAGACAAAGCTATTCAGGAAGGCAGCTGCAACTAGAAAATGCTTAAAAATCCCAAGATCTAATAGTTGTCATAAGATAAGAGTATGCAGCGTGCGAGTAACTGCTTACAGTTTATAGAACTGCTACCTTTAGGTCTTATGATTACTCTCTGTGTATCTGAAAATATAGAGCTATACCATAGTCACCAAAAAAAATAACCCCAAACTTAAAAAAAGAAAAAACCCTACAACTAATTTTTTTTTTTTTTTTACCCTACACATTGTTGATAGTTTTACAACAGCAGTGGATATTGTCAGAACATGACTGAGATATATAAAAACAATTTGAAATAACAAAAGCAGAACAAGTATCTTTTGGATTTGATATATGAAAACTAGAAATACTAAGTCCATAGATGTGTTACTGACTCATTACAGGCTTCTGTCTGTCACATTTTATTCAGTTACATATGCTAAAATAAAATCTCAAACAACAAAACCACCCCCTATATCCTGAAAAAATCCCTGCATTTTGGGTATGTTATTTTAAAAAAGTCTCCTGGATTGAAACATTACTATAGGAATTGTTAATACCATATAAAGCAAATACACAGCTAAGGAACTGCTGTGGAGACCAACCAAAGATAAAAGATATTTTATAGCTCATCAACTTTTCAAATGGAGCATAGAGTTGATGAAGAATATTTCTTTGATCTCTGCTTCTGAAGACAGAGAAAATATAACAGCCATACAAGATTTCAGGATTCACTGAAGTGCAAAACAGTAAGTCAGAATCTCTTCCCTATGAAAAGCCTCACTTGGTCAGGCAACATGCAGTTGGAAACAAGAATTCACCGAAACAGAGATCATCACAATTTTCACATGATTTCATATGTTTTCTTGGTTTTATTTGCTGAAAACTTCCAAGAAAATTATTGCTCTGATTACTACTACTTCATTTTCATTCCTTTGCTTGCTGGCCGATAATGAAGCCAGTTGTGCAGGGATAGACATGCTGGAACAAACTACTCCATAGTCTATCTCTGCCAACTTTCAGTCATAATAGCAGCTTTAATTTGTGCCAGCTTTAAAGTATCAGCTTTCCTCACAAATTCTGAGTTCTCTTTTCCACCCTAAACAGCACTCCTTGCAAATGGCATGAAGAAAGCTACAATTACTTAGATACAGTGCGCTTTATGATAAGGCAGTAGTGTAGAGAAAGTCTGTTGTAACTCTTTATTCAAATCCAGCCATAATTCAATGATGAAATGTCACCATCTTTAAAAGAGAATAGCATCTGGCAATGACAGATACCTAATTACCTTCTTGTAATGATACGTTTTTCATGCAAATAGTGGATGAAGTTTAGGTATCCCATAAGCTAAAAACGTAAAAGCACCAAACCTATTCCACCTAAAAGAATTGTGTCATTACATTTAATAAAGAGACTAAAAAATGTTTTTTAATAGTTGGCAACTACTTTTAAAAATAAAGACTAGTGTTTTTTTTATAGTTTTAAACCAAGAATAACAAAAATTCCTAATATCCACTATTTGCTCATGTTAGAATTATAGACTTTTCTGAAATATTATATAAGAATATTAATTAATAAGAAAATCTATCTAACACCTACACAGCTGAAACATCTTTTTTGGGATGTTTTTGGTGACACTCATTAATTTAACTTTCAAATTTTATAATTCACATCTGTTACACTTCAGATATTAAACAGTCTTTATTTCCAGAGCTCTCATCCTTAAAAGAGTCTATTATAAATTTTCTGTTGAGGGCACAAGTTCTTAGGATAAATCATGGTGAGTAGGAGAGCTAAGATAAAGTAGTAGTCTTGCAGCTGCCTTTTTAGGTACTAATACATTTTCTATCAACTTTCAGGTAATTCAAGTATTTTTTCAAAGGTTTTTTTCAATATTTTTAGTTTGTAGAACAAGAACTGCAAGCTTCCCTTGAAAGCCTCCAACAGACATCAGTTAGAAGTAGAGTCAGAATATTTTATAGACAGATGCTCTTGCAAACTTCAGCATGCCAGCTAAGCCGTTGCTGGCTACAGTTTTAAAACCTCCTGGAACATGAAATTGTCCTTTCTCTAAATATACCAACTCTCAAAAGCTCTGAGGAGATGCATGGGTACTAAAAAGATACAGGAGGTGCAAGGTAGGGGAAAAAGGAAGAGAGTGGGTGGTAGCCATGTGAGCTGGCAGACTCTACTGGAAAAGGACCAGCATACCATCTGCCAACGTATTAGGCCAGCACTAACTACTTAGACAGGGGACCACAGTTTGCAGCTATATAGAGGGAATCAGACAAATATGTTTACATGATCTGGTAGGTAATTAGTGTGCTTGGAATGAGGTTTTCTTATAAAGTGCTGAACATCTTACTTTATGTCAGTTATACCACTTCAAGCTTCTGTAAAAATTGCTTTCTCTGTATTGTCAAAGAAGTGAGTTACAGTTCCCTATGTAACAGGATGGTATGCACTATGAGAGAACAACCTAGAAGAGAAAAAAATGTAGCAGTTTCTGTATTCAATCTTTCTTACTTAAGTTAGAAGACTAGTTGTTTAAGTCTCCTTCCAGTACCTCTGGAAGGTTGAAATAGTAAATGAAGTTAAATATATATGAGATGAGTACTATATATGTATCCAAGAAAACAAAGTAAGGAGAAAAAATAGGGAAAAAAAAAAAAAGAATTGCCAAATCTAAATTATCAAAGGCTTAACCTATACTTAATTTTGCAAATATTTACTACTTATTGAAGTGTAGTTCAATACAGTTTTTATTCAAGAATTTATAACCATTTCATAGAATCATAGAATTGCCATGGTTCAAAACCACTCTGAAGATTATCAAATCCTACCACTCACCTCACATTGCCAACTCTATCACTAAACTAAACCATATTCCTCAGTTATTCATCTACATGTCTTTTGATTATCTCTAGGGATAGTGACTCCGACACCTCCCTGGGCAGCCTGTTCTAATGCTTAATAACCCTTTCTGTGAAAATGTTCTTTCTAATGTCTAATCTAAACCTCCCCTGGTGCAATTCAAACACATTCCCATCATTCCGTCATTCATTAAGGGAGATGAGAGATCAACTCCCAACTCACTACAACTCCCCTTCAAGAGTGATCATATCTCCTCTTAGTCTCCTCTTCTCTGGGCTAAGCAATCCCAGCTCCCTCACCTGCTCCTGATAAGATCTGTTCTTTAGATCCTTGATCAGTTTTTTTTCCCACCTCTGGACACACTCCATCACTTCAATGTCCTTCTTGTAGTGAGGGACTCAAAACTGGAAACAGTATTCAAGGCACAGCCTCACCAGTGTTGAGTACAAGGAGACAATTATCTACTTGGTCCTGCTGGTCACACTATTTGTGATACAGGCCAAGATATCATTTGCCTTTTTGGTCACCTGGGTACACTGTTGGCTCATGTTCAACTGGCTGTCAATCAACACCCTCAGGTCGTTTTCTGCAAGACAGCTCTTAAGTCACTCTGTCTCAAGCCTGTATTGTTGCATGGGGTTGTTGTGGCCCAAGGGCAGGACCTGGCATTTTGCCTTGTTGAACCTCATACAATTGGCCTCAGCCTGTCCAAGTCCCTCTGAAGGGCCTTCCCGCCCTCAAACAGGTCTACACACCTGCCCAGCTTGATGTCACCTGTGACTTTACTGAAGGTGCACTCTCATCCAAATCATTGATAAACAGGTCCCAGCAATGAGCCCTGGGAAATATCACTAGGTGACTGTCTGTCAACTGGATTTAACTCCATTCACTATGACTCGTGGATCTGGCCACCCAGTCAGTTTTCCACCCATCACAGAGTAGGTCCATCTAAGTCACGGGCAACCAGTTTCTCCANTAATGCTTAATAACCCTTTCTGTGAAAATGTTCTTTCTAATGTCTAATCTAAACCTCCCCTGGTGCAATTCAAACACATTCCCATCATTCCGTCATTCATTAAGGGAGATGAGAGATCAACTCCCAACTCACTACAACTCCCCTTCAAGAGTGATCATATCTCCTCTTAGTCTCCTCTTCTCTGGGCTAAGCAATCCCAGCTCCCTCACCTGCTCCTGATAAGATCTGTTCTTTAGATCCTTGATCAGTTTTTTTTCCCACCTCTGGACACACTCCATCACTTCAATGTCCTTCTTGTAGTGAGGGACTCAAAACTGGAAACAGTATTCAAGGCACAGCCTCACCAGTGTTGAGTACAAGGAGACAATTATCTACTTGGTCCTGCTGGTCACACTATTTGTGATACAGGCCAAGATATCATTTGCCTTTTTGGTCACCTGGGTACACTGTTGGCTCATGTTCAACTGGCTGTCAATCAACACCCTCAGGTCGTTTTCTGCAAGACAGCTCTTAAGTCACTCTGTCTCAAGCCTGTATTGTTGCATGGGGTTGTTGTGGCCCAAGGGCAGGACCTGGCATTTTGCCTTGTTGAACCTCATACAATTGGCCTCAGCCTGTCCAAGTCCCTCTGAAGGGCCTTCCCGCCCTCAAACAGGTCTACACACCTGCCCAGCTTGATGTCACCTGTGACTTTACTGAAGGTGCACTCTCATCCAAATCATTGATAAACAGGTCCCAGCAATGAGCCCTGGGAAATATCACTAGGTGACTGTCTGTCAACTGGATTTAACTCCATTCACTATGACTCGTGGATCTGGCCACCCAGTCAGTTTTCCACCCATCACAGAGTAGGTCCATCTAAGTCACGGGCAACCAGTTTCTCCAGAAGTATGCTATGGGAGACCATGTCAAAAGCCTTGCTGAAGTCCAGGAAGACCATATCCACAGCCTTTCCCTTATCTACTAAGCGGGTCATCTTGTCACAGAGGGAGATCAGATTGGTCAAACAGGACCTGCCCTTCATAAAACCATGTTGGCTAGGCCTGAAATCTCAGGGTGACACTCAGGAGACTCTGTTCCAGAACCTTTCCCAGTACTGTGGTCAGGCTGATGGATCTATAGTTCCCAGAATCCTCCTTCCCACACCTCTTGTAGATGGGTATCACATTAGTCGTCCTCCAGTCCTCTGGGACCTGCTCGGTGAGCCGGACTGCTGGTAGATGATGGAGAGTGGTTTGGCAAGCACTTCTGCTAGCTCTCTTCAGGTGAACTCTGTCTGGCTCCATCGACTTGTGCATATAGAGGTGGAGCAGCAGGTCACACATTATTTCTCCTTGCGTTAAGGCAGCTTCAGTCAGTCCCCTGTCCCTGTCTTCCAGCTCTGGTGGATGAGTGTCCAGAGAAGACCTGGTTTTAGTATTGAATACTGAGGCAAAGAAGGCATAAAGTATCTCAATCTTTTCCTCATCCTTCCTCACTAGGTTTCCATCTATTAAAGGAGTAAGATTCCCCTTAGTCCTCCTGTTGGTGTTAATATATTTGTAGAAGCTTTTCTTATTTTCTTTTACAGTAGTGGACAGGTTAACTTCTAGTTGAGACTTGATCCTTCTAATTTTCTTCCTATGTGACCTCATCACAGACTTGTAGTTCTCTTAGGCCGCCTGACCTTTCTTCCAGAGATCATAGATTCTCTTTTTCCTCCTGAGTTCCAGCAGAAGTTCCCTGTTCAGTCAGGGTGATCTTTTGCCCCACCAGTTCATCTTGTTGCACATGGGAACAGTTTGATCCCACACCTTTAAGATTTCCTTCTTGCAGAATGTCCAGCCTTCCTGGACGCATTTGCTCTTCAGGACTGTCTCCAAAGGGACACTGGCTACCAGATTCCTAAACAAGTCAAAATCTGTCCTCCAGAAATCTAAGGTGACAATTCTGCTGATCCCATTCCTTGCTTCTCTGAGGATTGAGAACTCAATCATGTCACGATCACTATGCCCTAGGCCACCTCTAACCAGACTTTCTTTGTCTGGGAACACCAGGTCTAGCAAGGCTCCTTTCCTCATTGGCTCTCTCACCAGCCATGTAAGGAAGTTATGTTCCACATACTCCGGGGACCTCCTGTACTGTCTCCTGTCTTCTGTATTGTGTTTCCAGCAGACATCTGATGGGTTGAAGTTCCCCATGAGAACAAGGGTCAGTTATCCTGAGAGTTTTCCCAGTTGCCTAAAAAACTCTTGTCTACCTCTTCATCCTGTCTGGGTGGTCTGTAACAGACTCCTACCATATCCTCCTTGTTCCTCCCCCTGATTTTTACCCATGTGCACTCAATTCTATCTTCACCATAGTTGACTTCTAAACAGTTGAGACTCTCCCTAACATAGAGGGCTACTCCTCTGCCTCTCGTGTCCTGCCTGTCCCTTCTGATGTCACGCTTCCCTTGGTGCACAATGGCTTCCAGCTCTTCCTGTTTGTTGCCCATGCTGTGTGCATTGGTGTAGGTGCACTTCAGGTAGGTTACCAATACAACTCCCTTTTGGGGGGAAAAAGTCCTAACTTCCTCATGATCATTTTTAGATGCATCATATTCTCTAGCACAATAACCCTTGTTTCCTGCTGCCACAAAAATCTCCAACTTCAGCCTCCACCCAGGCGTCAGATCCAAGGATGTCAAGAGAAGACGATCCTTGAGACTCTTGCATGCTGCCCCCAGACTTACCTCCATCCCCTTTCTCCCTTCAACTCTAGTTTAAAGCCCCTCCAATGAGCCCTGTTAACTCTTGTCCCAGTTGCTTTTTCTGTTTTTGTGATAGATGTATCCTGTCTCTTTGAATTATCCCTGGTGCTCTGTAAAGTGCCATATACTCAAAAAACCCCAAAATTTAGTCTGACACGAGGCTTGGAGACAAGTTTCTGTTAACCAAAGGGGTGAAGGAGAACTCCATTTGTTACCTAACAATGTATCTATTTATTACTAGGTAAACTATTTTGTTAAATAAAAGCAGCCTCTAATACTAGGTCATTCACCTTGCTATATTATCTTTTAGATCTGTTCTAGACAGTTTCTACAATCTCTCTACATGCAAATCTGCAACAGAAGAATTTAGACATAAGTGCTGTTGACATGAAGCACTCAGTGTCAGAGACGGATAGCTGACCATGGTATACTCTTTCTAACAATACTGCAAGCATAGTCAGCATGTTTTAAAAAAACTTCAAAACTGAAGGGTCAAACCATTAATTTCTGGTTTTACTAAAAAAAAACCTTTTACCCCCATAAAATGATGCAAAAATGATGTATGCTAATTTAAGGAAAAATTTAGTCCTACTGTTTTCCTGATGGACTAGATTTATATGATGGGTCAGTCTCACATTATGCTTAAGAATACTCATAGCTCATATGTAATACAAAATGTATAGCTCATTTCTTAAAGTGATGTGGATACACAAATTAAACTACACTTTGGACCAGTATGAAGACTAATTGAAGTTGTTGACTTTAATCTTCGAGGACCTTTATAGCATAGATCTTATCTTCTTTGGGAGGTACCTCTTTATTTGTGCAAAATGTATCAATAAAGATCAGGAGAAATCTTGTTAACAAGGTCTTGATTCACAGCCAGAAAAGCCAGATTATATAAAGACTCTACAGAGGTAACTATTTGGAACTTGTTTGTTTGTTTTATCAAGAGTGACACCTTGACAACAGTCTCAAAATTATAGCTACTACTTTTCTAAATCTTAATCCAAATATTATTCCAAAGGGTCACAATTAGTAAGAAAAAAATATTTAAACTCAGTGTAAGACATGGATTTCTCTTACAGACATGAAAATGTATGCTACATTGAGCCTAACAGATCTGAAAGAGAAGGACATACATCATGCCATTTACCACTGTGAAAAAAAAAATGAGGTATTAAAAAATTCCCATTAAATAATTTACAGAAATTCTGATTATTTTTTTTCACTGTAACATTTAATGCCCTGAGAATACAGTACATGGAGTTTTAGCAAGTAGCATATCAAAAGAACAACCAGAAATGAACTAAATAAAGACACTAAATTGCTATTTAAGGGACAGATAATATTTTCAGTTTTCACAGCAGTTTCACTTCTTGGCTGAGATTCAACTATAAAGTATAGAATAATAAACATATAAATATAACTATATAGATTTTTTTTTTCTAGATGAAATTATTTTCTGCAAGACATTTTTGAGAACTGTTACTAACCTAGTTTCAGATATCTGGAGAACTGACACTTTCATTGTTTTTTTCTGCAATATTTACATAAGCTAATTTGAAAAATATTAACACTCATTGAACTGATATTTCCAGTGAAATTAATTTAAAAATCCCTCTATATACAAATTAATGAGTAAATTTCTCTTTGTAAAAAAAATATTCTACCTTCCAAAGACTTGCAAAATGGCTTTGTGAGGGCTGTATTTTACATATTCATTTTGCACAAGCAATAAACACTTATATTGCACTTTAATATCTGGCCTTTTTTTTTTTTTTTTTTTTTTTTGCCACTCTCCTCAAAGCATCCTTCTGATACTGAGGCATCTAGATTGGGAGCAGACCTCACAAATCCAATGGACAAATACATTTTAGAAGCATTAAGCCATGACAGCAAGAGTTCTCGATCCTCACGTGTGAGAAATAAGGAAAGATGAGTAAGATCCTGGCACGGATGAGTGGAGACCTGCTGATCAAACTAAAGGGCAAGAAGAAAATGCACAGGCAGTGGAAATAAGGATAGGTATCCTGGGAGGAGTTGCCCTGTTGTGTAGAGATGTGTTCAGGAAGGTCAAGGCACACCTGGAGCTGGATTTTGCAAGGGCTGCATAGAATAATAAGGGCTTCTGTAAGTATATCAGGCAGAAAATAAAGGTCAAAGAAAGCACCCTCATTCTTCTTCACCAATGAACACAACTGGTAAACTGGTAACAATAGACAAGGAGAAGGCTAATGTGCTTTTTCCTCAGTCTTCACTGGTAACCTCTCTTCCCACACCTCTCAAGTGGATGAACCTCCAGACAAGGTAAAGGAGAAAAGTCCCTCCCACTGTAAGATAAGATCAGGTTTGTAACCATCTGAGGAACCTGTCTATGGGACCTGTGAGAGTCTTAACTGAGTCAAATTGTGGCTGTCAGGTGAAGTCTCTGGTGACTGGAAAAAGAGGAAACATTGCCTTCGCTTTAAAAGAGTAGAAAGGAGGACTATAGGGCCTACTGACCTGTCAGACACACCTCTGTGTTTGGAAATATTGTGGAACAGATCTTCCTAGAAGCTATGTTAAGGCACATGGAAGACAGAGAAGTGATTTGAGACAGCCAGCATGGCTTCACCAAGGACAAGTCTTGCCTGATCTATTTAGTGTTATTCTGTAGTGGAGTGACTACCTCAGTGGATAACTGATAGCAAACTATGAAAACAGAACAACTATGGCTGTCATCTACCTGGACTTCTGTAAGGCCCTTTGACACATCCTCCACAAATATCATTCTCTATAAATTGGAGAGATATGGATTTGAATGGATGAGCAATCAGTTGGATGGCGGCATTCAGAGGTTAGCAGTCAACAACTCAATATCTGGATGGAGATCAAGGATAAATGGTGTCTCTCAGGGGGCTGTATTGTTTAAGACTTTCATCAGTGACACAGACAGTGGGATGGAGAGCATCCTTGGCAAATTTGCAAATGACATCAAGCTGATACACCTGTTGACCTGCCTAAGGGGTGGGATGCCATCCAGAGGGACTTGGACAAGCTAGAGAAGTGGGGCCATGTGAACCTCACGAGGTTCAAGAAGGCCAAGTGCAAGGTTCTGCATCAGGACAATTCCCAGTAACAATATAGGCCAGAGGGATGAATGGATTGAGAGAAGCCCTTCCAATAAAGACTTGCAAGTACTAGTGGACATGAGCTGGCAATATGTGCTCACAGCCCAGAAAGCCATCCATATTCTGAGCTGCATCAAAGGCAGTGTGGCCAACAGATTGAGAAAGGTGATTCTGCCCGTCACTGCACTGGGGAGATCCCACCTGTAGTGTCCAGCTCTGGAGTCCTCAGCACAGAAAAAACATGGACCTGTTGGAGTGGTCCTGAGTAAGGGCATGAAAATGAGCAGAGGGCTTGAAGACATCTTCTATGAGGAAAGGCTGATAGAGTTAAGGTTGTTAAGCCTGGAGAAGGCTTGAGGGGGAGCCTTTGTGAGACTTTTTAATACTTAAGGGGAGTTTATAAGAATTATGGTGAAATACTTTTTAGCAGGGCTAGTTGCAGAAGGACAAGGGGTAATGGTTTTAAATGAAAAGAAGGTGGATTTAGGCTAGTAATAAGAAAGAAATTTTTTTATGATGAAGTGAAACACTGGAACAGGTTTCCTAGAAAGGTGGTAGATGCCTCCTCCTTGGAAACATTCAAGGTCAGGTTGGATAAGGCTTTGAACAACCTAATCTAGTTGAAGATGTCCCTGCTCATTGCAGAAGAGTTGGACTAGATGACCTTTAAAGGCCTCTTCCAACCCAAACCATTCTATGATTCTACAACTGAAAAATAAATATCAATAAATAACACATCTATGACATCAATTTTACCATATAATCTCTAAGAGCACATCTTGACAAACCATATGTTTGTTTTATTTTAAAACAGACCTAGAGTTCAGTTTTTCTGCTTCTCCCATACCTATCTCTCACTTGTTAGTAACACAGACAGCAACTCTGGATAAAAATCAGCTGCACTGCTTTTACCATTATGGTTTTAAGTTAGTTTTTCAGGCTGAGATTCAGTTGACTTTAGATATTTAAAAGCTAAAATTTGTGCTAGAAATGTGTACACTGCAGGAGCACTTCAGTTATCTTTGAGAACTTACTGAAGAAGAAAAGAAACATTCTCTGAAAATTTATACCTACTATAGAGAAAGCCTGTGATAACCACCTTAGAATATACAAATACATTTTAGGTACATAAAGATAAGAAAGAAGAATTCTATTCTTAGTTTCTAAAATGTAGTGGATGATAAGTTAGCCTCACAGAACAATACAATGCCTGAAATGACAAGCAATCACCTTCCATGTTCAGACATCCATCAGTTGCAAAGCAACTCCTGTGATTGCATGTGGTTTAAGATTAGCTGATAGCTCAGGTGAATTTAAAATCTGTGCTTGAATCTTTGTCATCATTCAGGTCCTGTACCAAGCTCCAAACATATGGATCAAACACCAGATTCAGCATTCCCAAACTGGGATCTGAGGATTAAGAGGTATTTGAATCCTTAAATTCATTAATTTGTCCTAGAAGAGGTTGCTAAAACCAAAGAAAAGTGGAGTAAGAATATCTTATTTTCTGGGACCTAAATGGAGATCAGATCATTTAATCTAAGCTTCCACAAGTGTTAGATAGGGATTATTTAGTTCATTACCTATCTTTATATATAAAGGGTTAAATATAATGGTGTTTTGGTTTTTTTTGCTGTGACATCCTTTAGGCAGCTTGTATAGTTTTTACAGATTTTGTGTTTCAGGAGAGAGTGGGTTGTTAGAGCTTTTAGAAATTTGTTCTATACAATTGATATATAAGTTTAACTTTTTCACATGAAAACTTGCATGAAAATTTTTCATTAATTCCTTCCTCAAAATTAGAGATGTTCACTTTTACCAGTTTAACTCTCCTAAGTCATGGTCATTGATACAGCCACAAACAAATCTGTACTTAGAAATCATGAGAAATAAAGAGACTTCTGAAAAGGCCCTTCCACTCTACGGACACTCACACACAACCTCGAAAACCTAAATTTCATCATTTTTTCATCTTGAGGTGGAGCTACAAATGAAATAAAAAATCAGTCTTAGTGCTGTACTCCAGAATGAAATATGACTTTGCAATTTATCTGTTCCTACAATGATTATGAGTTACAGCTGTCCATCTTTCTTCGGGCATAATTTGACATTTTACAAAAATCATGGTAAAGCTTCCATGGATTTCATGCTAGCATTCTGGGGTTCAATAACTTGTCCAGACAGCCTAGGCAATAGTCCATTTTTTGACATATCCTGCTAGTGTTCGTAAACCTAAACAACATTAATACTTGCAATTCAGTTTGCATCTTACGTGGGGTGCTGAGCTGTACTGTGGTTTCAAAATAAAATAATTTCTATTTTCCTCACAGAAGCAAAGACAACAGAATCTTTGTGGGTTGCACAGCATGACCGTATAAATGGCATAAGGAAGCAGTTGGTTTCAAGGGAAAGAATCATGAAGTAGCACAATATAAAAAAAATATGCAGAATTTAAGCTGTGCACCCTTAGTCTTATTACATAAGATAAGAAAAATAGACAATGACCTAATGAAAGTTGCATATAATCTGAAGAAAATTATTTCAGACCCTCTAAAGCTTCAGTATAAGGATAAAGGTTTGGCACAGGATCATGAACTTTGTCATTTTCAACCAGTTATAAGCTCAATTTCATCACTGCAATAGAAGTGTAAATCAATTTTTAGAATTGTTAGTTCTTTATTTCAACTTCTCAAATTTATTTTAAAATCAGCATTACTTACTACATAAGAATTAAATGCTTGGAAGAGACTAAGTGCATTGCAGAGATCCTAGTCACTTTAATAATACAAACACAATAAGTGTATTTCTTTCTCATTGTTTTGTTGTGTTCAAAAGCTTTCTAAGGCCATGTTTCCTTATTTTTAAGTAGCATTACAAAAGAAATTTATAGTCTCACAAATGAGAAACTTATTTCTAAATACGCCATCTGTCTCTGTAAAGTACCATCCAGGATATTAGTTGTCTAAGTATCTGCTTTTCAGGCACACTTCATGAAGGTGCTGCACACCTAAATTCGGTGACACACAGAGCTTCTTGTAATGGAAATTGCACTTGTGTGCTGGGACAGGTAAGTACTGCTAGTAATGGAGGAGAAGAGCTATGCTGGTCAATAGGAAACATTTAATATATGCATCTTTCTCTTCTGGACTTTATAGCATACCTTTATGGTATAAAGGTATACCTTTATATCATACCTTGAATCTTGTTCGAAACATCTATGTGAGACTACAGTTTAAAACTTAATTCACTTTTCCTCTAATTTCTAAACATTTGTTTAGAAAAAAAAAAAAAAGTCTTTTTAGAAAAGACTTTTTAGAAAAAAAGTCTTTTTTTTCCTTTTTGGGAGGTTGGTTAGAAACTAACAACCTGAATTTTTGTCCTGGATTCTATATCTGTCTTTTAAAACTGTTTTTGTATTAAAGTCTTTGGGCAAATAACAGCATTGGAACTGAAGTCCAAAAATGAAGAGCACACATATGCCAGATAAACCAAAAATATGCTACTAAGCCACAACTCCTCTTGTTTGAGCTGTCTTTTCCAACAGAACAAATTTTGGGTTGCCTGCCATACAGAAACTGCACTAACTTCAAGGAAAGGCACTAAGTGTTTGTGATGCCAGGTTCATTGCCCAGTATGGTTTCACTGAATAATTACAGTAGGTTCAAATGTTTTAATTCTGCACATGTGAAGTAAAAGGACATGCACTATGACCATTATGGGAGATTTCATGATGCTGGATCCTTCCTGGACAGTGTTCTGCTCTGTCCCAGCTGAATAGTGCACACTGCTGTGCTGGAATCCTGTATTACAGGTTGGCTCTGCTTCCATCCAACTCCAGTGCTTCAAGCTGTACTCAGCATGGTCAGCACATGTGATACGTTCCTAAAATCCACTTGCTGGATCATATGTCTTCTCATAGGGATTGTTCACAGAAGTGGCCACCTTGTGCCTAAACATATTTGTAATTCAAAGGTCTGACAACAAAATCTTTAATTTAGACGGCTTTGGTTTTGCCTCTGTACATGTGCATTTAAGGATTTTTAGATATATAAACTTTATCTGAAAAACCCTAGGTACCTTCACCATCAAAGCTATAAAGTGATTTAATTTGGTTTTCCTTTGAATTGTCTTCTACAGCTTAGATTCTTACCTCTTTAAACACCAATTTATGCCTGGGAATTTGCTCTTTCACTGTTTCTATGGCCTTTCCAGTCAGTTTTTAGTTATAGTTCCAACCTTAGATAAAAGGCATATTCTCATGCCAAGCACTTATTACTTTGATAAATATAAGCAGTTCACTGCTTACATAAATGTATTTTCTATAGTCATTAAAAATACCCTCAAACAATCCTGACAAAAGGTAACCAAATTACGAGGTTATTTGAAAAAAAAAAAAATTACCACAGATAGCTGAAGAAGATACTCCAATGGAAATTTAGAGAAGAAATCCAGTAGGTCAGTTTTAGATTTACTGTGTTCAGGAAAACTAAAGAACCAGATTCCAATCCCAAAACCCAAAAAGCCACTCCTTGCTGATACTATAAGTAATTTCTGTTCCTACTTCCTTTGACAACAACATGGGAAAAATAGACAGCTGTAATCACAGGAAAGGATGAATAATTTCAATATTAATACAATTAACTTGACCTCTTAGCAGCCTCTTAGCTATCCTTGGCAAAAGTAGGTCACTAGCAGTCTAAAATCTACCATTTGAAAACCATGATGTGGCCTTCTGTATCTGGGATTACCATTGAAATAGCATTTAAAGTATGGTAAGAAATATAGAAAGATGATATAATTTACTGCTCCTGGCTTTTCATCCCATTAAACTTGAAACTTACAGTGAATAATAACATGTCAAAGCAATCTCCGATTGTTAACGAATACCTAGCAAAAAGGCAGTTCAGGTAAAAATGGTAAGCTTTTACTTTCAGAGTTCCTACTTCACATTGGAAATATTTTTAATGTGCTGGAAGGGCTTAAATGGTTTCCCTCTATAGATTGAACTCATGCTGTTAAACTCAAAACCAATTTTGCATTGACTTTAATCAAAACAAGATCAAACACCAACTCTTTCTTCAGACCTACTTCCAGCAGGAAAGATTCAGCCAACTGGAATAAAATAAAAACATCATATAAGAGGTTTCCCAAAAGAGCCTTCAATGTCAGTCATATTTATGATGGAACAGCATCATCAAAAAGTGTTTGCCTTCAACACAAAGCTACATTCAGAATCCACTTGTTTCAGTTTCTGTGTGACCTACTCTAGGTGGTCTTGCTCAGGCAGGAGGATTGGACTAGATGATCTCTTGAGGTCGCTTCCAACCCTTCAGATTCTGCAATTCTGTGATCTCATAACACATAGCTGCAATGAATATTGTTCAGCAAGATTGTCAGGGACTTTCATGTAAGTAGTGAAGGATCTTTGCTACAAGGATACACTCAATGCTTCCAGCTTTGCCCAGAATCATGGCCTCTAATTTTTCTCCCTCTAGTCTTTGCTTCCTGCCACTATGTGGGAATTATACATAAAGAGTTGAAAGTGTCAGTGCTCACTTATCTCTTTTGGAAGCCTGCAAGATCAGCATGAGAAGCAGCCAAGGGAGAAAAACTTGCAGTGGCAAGGAGGTCCTGTTTTGGATATAAATTTCAGGATTGAGCAGACAAATAGAATCATAGAGTGGTAGGGTTGGAAGGGACTTTTAGATATCATCTAGTCCAATCCTCCTGCAGAAGCAGGTCCACCTAGGGCCATGGCACCCAGAGTGAGACCTTTGCCTGATTATCTGTAAAATTAATATTAAAATTAACATCCTTTAGTATGGTAATGAGCTAAAAGAAGCACGTGTTATACATATATGACTACATTCCTCAACTCTGCCTCCTTCCCTGGGGTGATGTTTAACATGATTTGGATGGAAAGAAGTTCGGGGTATAAAAGTCTCCAGGGAGAGAGAGATGAAGTTCTTTTAGCTCTTAGCCTTGAGTTTTTGAGCATTTTTGAGCGTTTTTGCTCCGCTTCTCAACTCAGCTTAGAGGGAGAAAGACACAGTAGGGAGAGAGATTCAAGATCCAGATGAGAGAGACAACAGGCTGTACTCCTCTTCCTCCACTAAGATAGGAGTGCCTTCTTGGTAAGAACTGCTTTTTTGCTCTATGGTGAAGAACACCCAGGACAAGTATTGTCAGCATTTTATTATTTTTCAGCACTGTTGCAGTAAGTGTATCTATCAATGGCAATCTCAAAACTCTTACATCTGCTGCCTTAATAAATTACCTGTTTTCCAACCTTCCAAAATTGTTGCTCATAAACCAAATTCTAACGTTTTACTTTGTGAAACTATTTTCAGTGAAAGTTCCTGACAGTGATTCTGACAGGTGAATGTCAAGCACTTCCCCTTACCATGACATACTATAATACTGCCAAAAGCTGGTCTGTTACACAGTTTGCTGTGCCTGTTTTTTTTTTGCTGCCGTGGATATCTGAAAGCTGAATTTACATGGTAAAATGGATATGGGCTCTGAAAGGCTCATATAAAATCTGAGTTCTGTTATTAGACCTCTTGGTGACTTCCTGGGACACTTTGCTCACTTTCTTAACTGATCTTTGCATACTGGCTTTTACATGATACATTTTTATATAATAGTAACATATACATATAGCTACAGGTAGATAGCATTATAGTTGAAAATTGGTTTTATTTGGTTTAGTTTTTTTCTTTCCTCCCATTTAAATTCATTAGTAAGACAGTAAAGGGAAATTTATATTACGTTATATTTACTGTCTTAAGTTCATTGCTAACATTTACTTTAACTGCCATATTACTTCATCAAGAGCATTTATACTTTTTTAAAAACAAAAAAGATAAGGAAATTCTGCTGAAAACATGAACTGTCCCACATTAATTTTGTATGCAGTGAGTATAAATAATGTATTTTTGTATATAACATTTTATGTTGTATAAATTCATCTTTAGCTTTTTGCCTTCTACCAGTGATATAATTTAATCACTAGCCTGATTTAAATCAGCAGCAGTGAAGAGTGTCAGAGCAAGAGGCATAGCAGCTGGAACCTTGTCAGAAATGCTGTGTTAAATATCTATTTTTGCTGTATTTTTTTTTCATTTGATATTTCCAACTTTGTAAAATTATAGTATAAGGTAACAAGCAACACTCTGTTCAATGTGCTAATTCTCCCCTCCCAGTATCAAAACTTGATAGAATAATGTCATGGGATGTGGCAAAAGGCAGGGGAATAAGTAAAACAGAAAAACTGAACCTAGATGTCAGTTTGACATGCAATCAAAGCTGTCAACTTCTAACCACTGAAGCTGCCTAGGCTTTGGTTAACCTCTCATTGATTTCCCCAAATAGGATTTCATCTAAAGCATCAAATTAAAAACTGAGACTGAGGGCCAGTTCTGTAAATTGGAAAGTGTACAAATGAATTGCTAGCAAATACACTTGGCAGCTTTCATTTTTGTAAAGCCTCTGATTCTGAACCTGACAGAAGTTGGTAGAGGTCAGGTTGGTTTTTAGGAGAAGGGGAAACAGAAAGAGTATGGAACTAAAATGTAATTAGTTATTTTACTCTATGTTCAAGAAGTATTTAGTGAATGATGGGTAGTTATTAACAGATTTACTGTTTTTAAAAATGGGATGTTATAATGAGGATAAAAAAAAAGCACAGCAGAAATCATCCGGAGGAGAAACAAAATTCAATGACCCTCCCTTTGTAACAAATCCCTGTGATATGTAGTACATTGTCATGCTGAAGAACATGCAGTAACAGCCATTTCACTCTGCTATTTCCTGATTGCTACATTCACACACCCAAGTGTATATATCCAATCTTCTAAAGAAAGGTCCAGGATGTGAGGGTTTACAGTGCTGCAATATATAAGAAATATGACAGCTCAAAACTGCACAGTATTAAACCAAGAAAATTGATTGAAAAGAATCGGCACTATTGAAACACTTCAGAATAAAATACTTTCCATTCCTTTCCTATAGAGATCACTGACTGCTTATCTCCTGTATTCCTATCCATGAAGCCTCATTAATCCTAAATAGGAAACAATTCATCTGATACATCATGCATGCAAAAAATTTAAACCTCTTTCTTATGCATATTTTGGATCTTCAGAGACTACTAAATTCACAACAAATGTTTGATCCTACTTTGCTCAAATTGAGTGAATCATCACACATGAGGAAAACTTTTTAAAGCTCTTAAGTTCTGCATATCTCACCCTGATGAAGGGAATAGAATCATAGAATCATAGAATATTAAGGGTTGGAAGAGACCTTTAGAGATCCTCTAGTCCAACCTCCTAGCAAAAGAAGGTCAACCTAGGTCAGGTCACAGGAATGCATCCAGGTGGATCTTGAAGACCTCCAGAAAAGGAATCTCCAAATCTCCTTGAGCAGCCTGTTCCAAGGATCCCTCAACCTCACAGTAAAATAGTTTTTTGTTATGTTAAAATGGAACTTTTTGTGTTCCAGCTTCTTCCTTATATCTCTTGTCCTGTCACTAGATACAATAGAATAAAGGGATGTCCCAATCTCCTAACATCCACCATTTAGATATTTGTAAATATTAATGAAATCACCCCTCAGTCTCCTCTTCTCTAGACTAAACAGCCCCAGTTCCCACAGCCTTTCCTCATAAGAAAGACGTTCCAGTCCCCTGATCATCTTGGTAGCCCTGTGCTGGATTCTCTCCAGTTCCCTGTCCCTCTTGAGCTGAGGAGCCCAGAACTGGACACAGGACTTCAGATGAGGCTTCACCAGGGCAGAGTAGAGAGGGAGGACAACCTCCCTCGAACACTCTTCTTGATGCATCCCAAGATGCTATTGGCCTTCTTGGCCACAAGGGCACAATGCTGGAACATGTTTAGTTTGTTATTAACGAGCACTCTGAGGTCTCTCTCTGCAGAGCTACTCTCCAGCAGTCAATCCCTAGTCTGTACTGGTGAATGGAGTTGTTCCTCAAGAGGTTCCTCTTTTCCCAACTCTCAAGCCAGTTGAGATCCCACTGAATGGCAGCACAGCCTTCTGGAGAATCAGCCAGTCTCATCCAGGTCATTGATGAAGACATTGAACAAGACTGGTCTCTCAACCAATCCCTGTGGAACTCCACTGGCCACAGGCCTCCAACTCAATTCTGTGTCATTGACCACCACTCTCTGGGCTCTGTCATTCAGCCAGCATAGTAACAAAGCTTTTACTCATAAAATACTAAATTTCTACAGATTTAAGGAATCACTGCCACATACTTGGACAAATTCCACTTAGTGAAATAGAGTAAGTAAAATCCAGAAACATTATTAAGGTCAATGGCAAATGTACATTTTGACTTTAGTAAGAACAGAAGTATCCTTATCTCTGCTTCTTCAGTCATCAAAAAATATGATGCTGAAACACATTTTATGTACCACTTCTGTTTATCCCCACAAGACACTCTTGCTAACCTATACTGACATTTCATGTCCTTATTCAATCTCAGCATTTAAAAGCTTTTCAAATCTTTGCCCTTGATGACAACCCTGTGAGACATTCTTTACAGGTCTTGCTGAGGACATAATCTGATGTCACGTGGCACAAAAAAGATGGACAAAATTGTTAGTCATCCATACACTCCTTCATTCTATGTGAGCAGAGTTTTCCCAAGAAGATTTAGAAATTCATTGGATGTGATCTGGGAAAAATAACAAAACTCCAAACAAACACATGCCACAAAACACCTACAAAAAATCCCAACCAGGATTAATATTTCAGCTCTAGGTTCAGACACTTAGAGCTAGGTATCCATAATACAGGTGTTAAAATTCCAGTTACAAGCAGTGAAGTGCTAAGACTTTGTTCATTTTTATAAACATGGGGTCTTCTAACATTTGATATACTATAAAGTATGCTGCAAGCACTGTAATAGAGTCAAGTACCCACTTAGAAGCATGTAAGGCAGGATACCTAAGAAAGAATGTCTCAGGTAAACATTAACATGAAGAAAATACAAACAAAAAAACCCCAACAGATAAAGCAAAACTCTTTTTGCAACACCATAATCTTCAATCAAAGGAAATGCAAACTCCCCAAAAAGAGTAAAATGGATATTATTGTGAATCACAGTTATACCCTTATTTTATCCTACTTTGCATTTAACACTTGATCATAAAATCTTTGAATTAGAACTTAATGTTCTTTTTAATTCAGTTCTCCTCCAAAGGAAGATGTAACGGAAAGAATTTTTTTTTCGGTATGGAAATTAAATTTATTTTAATAGGTATAGGATAGATGAAGAAAACTTGTGAAACACTGTTCTCTTGCATACTTCTTCAACTCTCCCATATACAATGATAATTATTGGCTTAAGAACACAAAATAGCATAAACAATGGTATACAAAGAAGAATGTATCTGGAATATTGTGTCCAGTTCTGGGCCCCTCAGTTCAAGGAGGACAGGGAGCTGCTGGAGAGAGTTCAGCACAGAGCCATCAAAATGATGAAGGGAATGGAGCATCTTCCTTATGATGAAAGGCTGAGGGAGCTGGGGCTCTTTAGCTTAGATGAGACTGAGCGGTGATCTCATGTTTACAAATATGTAAAAGGTGGATGTCAGAAGGATGGCGCCAGGCTGTTCTCAATGATGTCCAGTGATATGACAAGGGGCAATGGGTACAACCTGGAACATAAGAGGTTCAAAAGAAACATAAGGAAAAACTTCCTCACTGTGAGGGTGATGGAGCACTGGAACAAGTGGCCCAGATGCTTTGTGAAGACTCCTTCTCTAGAGACATTCCAAACCCAGCTGAGCGAGTTCCTCTGTGACCTACTCTAGGTGGTCCTGCTCTGGCAAGAGGTTCGATGCTATCAAATAGAATCGCTTGGATAACCTCTGTGAAATCCTCTTCCCCAAGAAAGACTAGCAACTTCATAACATTAAGTAGTAGATGTATCTTCTTTAAAATTTTCAGATACTTGACAACAATCCTTTTTTTTTCCCCTAAAAAAAACCAGCTTTTAAACAAAATAAATCTGTGGGAGTTTTTAAAAATGTCTTTTTTGATAGCACAATTCAATACTACGTTTCAAATATGTTTATAATACCATACGTTGATGATTTTTAAAATTTATTTTAAGTATGATTATAGTTCTGGAAGAGAACATAAAAGTTGTTGCATCTCTTTAAGTCTCATGCTTTGAATCTGTATACGGGAACACCCTTTCCAAAACATTTCAATGCCTTCTTTACAAAGAAGAATAAACTAGCACCATCAAATTGGCCAGGAATATGTATGACTGCTTTCTGTTTCACACGTCAATGATATTCAAGAAAACCAAAAAATAAAAACACTTTGTAACATTTGAAACACTAGACTAAAAGCCAACAGTGCCAGCAAAGTATGTAGGAGATAAAAAGCTGAAGACAACATTCCCAAACATAAAGATAATTATTCAGTACTTTAAGAAGTTTCTTAAATTCTCTTCTTTCTCTTGCTATGCATAAATGCATAACAATATATAGAGTATCTGTTCTCTTCAGGAAGCTGAATACAGTATTTCAGCACAGACACTAAATATATGCATAAATATTTTGTATGAACATGTTAAAAGTATATGTCAAAATATTTCTTTTTCAAGGTATATTTAATAAAGTGGGGCAAGACCCAGCCCTGAAGAGAAGTTTGCAAGTTTAGTGAAAGTGACTTGAAATATCTGAAAATGATTTGAAACAGATCTGAGACTTAGAGGACTAGGAGAAAACAAAAAAGTGCTTAGGAGAAAGCAATAATGTGCTCAGAAACAAGCATGACACATAAGCAACGTCCCCTGTGAACAGAGCAGAGCTGTGGGGCTCACCACAAGTGCTTCTACATAAATATATGTAGAGTGGAAAACAAATTCTAGGAAACCTATACAGGCTTCTCAGGATAAGTGAGGAGGACAGGTTGCACTCTATAGAAAAGAGCAGTTTGAATTCATGGAGCTTTGCACTGCAGCAGATGACAAATCAGTTTGGAGCTGATGAGTTGGTATCTGGGAGAGTGCAGTGATGAATCTCTGATAAAGACTGATTAACCAAGAGGGGGAAATGAATCCTCCTTTAGAAAACTGGGGGCAGTCTCACAATCACCAAGGTGATTCTCAGTGGGAAACCCAAAAATCCCAATGTCTTCTGAAACACCAAAATGGTGGAGCACAACAATTTCAAGAGGCTTCTGGCAAGCATCAAGAGCTGGTTTTCTAATATAAGTGTGCTGGTGACTGAAAAACTAGAGAAAGCAATCAGTTAGACCTATTACTCAAAAAAAAAAAAAAAAGGCAAAACAAGTACATATTCATAAATTAAAAAGGCAGATTTAAATTTATTCTGGGATCTGCTTGGTGGAATCTAATGTGAGACTATCCTGGAGGGTAAAGGAGCTCAGGAGAGCTGATTGACCACCAGTGACAACTTCCTCATCGCACAGAAAAAAATTTGGTGTGATGCCCAGGAAATCAAACGAGCACAACATAAGGTCACTCTGGATAATGGGGAACACCCAACTCAGCTCAGCTGAATTACAAAAGCCAATACTCTCTTGGAGTTTATACTCATATGATCTGTGAAGTAGAAATAGAAATGTACACTATCAGCAAAAGGAAGACAAAGGAAAATGTTGGCCCATCACTCAAGTTGATATGGAACCTAGTGGCAAAGGTCAGAAAAGGTTGAGGTACTTGATGCCTTCTTTGCCTGAGTTTCTAAGGATCAGGACTGCCTCAGCCCTCTGCAGATCCTCTGAGTCTGTTCTAGGATCTAGGAGATAGAAGAGTTATCCACAGTAGAAGATCAAGGTAGAAACTGATTAAGTAAGCTGGACATAGGATTGGCTGCAGCAGTGCAAGGAAGATGGACAATGTCATTGCAAAGTCATTGATGATGGTCTTACAAAGATCTGGGTGATCACAGTAGGTTTCTGATGAATTGTCCTTTTTTTAAGAGAAGGAGGATCATGGGGGAACTGTAGGACAGTTAGTCTAGCCTTGCTACTCAGAAGATACTCCTCGAAGCCACATCCAGGCACATATAGTAATAGCAGGACACTAGATACAGCCTACATGCACTTAACAAAATGTGCTAATGAACCTGATTGTCTTCTGTGGTGAGATGTCTACATTGGTGAACAAGATATACCTTGATATTAGCAATGACTTCTTTTGTCCATACTAAAACCTTGATAAAAATATGGTTTGGATGAAGTTGTTGGAAAAACTCATTGGACTGTGAGGTTCAGAGGGTTGAGATCACAGTTGTACAGTCCAACAGGCATCTGGGTAATAAGAATGGATCATAGGGCCAATAGTGCCTTTGCATCTGACATCTGGACTAATAAGCTGGATCACGAGGCAATGTGCATACTCAGCAATTGCAAAGATGACAGAAAGCTTAGGGCAAGTGCTCTACATGCTGGAAGGCTGGACTCCTCCTTGGAGATTTACAGGCTGGATAAATTGGCAACAAGTACCTCAAGAACTACAGCAATGTCAAACATGGAGATTTGCCCCAGGAGTGAAGAATCTATGCAACAATGCAGGTTATGAGCCAACTAGATAGAAACCAGCTTTGTAGCAAAAGGCTTGTTTGGCAGACAACCATTTCAGCATGAGTCAGCAGGGTGTCCTTAAACAAAGGAAAACTGTTTTAGTAAGAATGTAGCTAGGAATCTCAGGCATGCAATTCTTCTTTTCTATTCAGTGTGTCAATGTCTTCTCCCAAGTAACAAGTGATAGGATAAGAAGAAACAGCCTCAAGTTGCGCCAGGGGTGGTTTAGATTGGATAGTAGGAAAAAAAAATTCACTGAAAGAGTTGTCTACAATTTGAACAGGCTGCCCAGGGAAGTGGTTGAGTCATCATCCCTGGAGGTATTTGAAAGAAGTGTGGATGTGGTATTAGGAACACGACACTTAGAGACACCACTGAGTGTTAGGTTTACAGTTCAACTCAGTGACCTCAAAGGTCTTTTCCAACCTAAATGATTCTATGTATGAGACTGCATATGGAGTGATGAGCTCTCCAGTACAGTAAAAACACTGGAGTAATCCCAGAAAAGGGTTGCCAACTTAGTCAGGGGCCAGAGAGTATAAAGAGCACCTCTAAGAGCTGTGTGTACTCATCACAAAGATTGCTGTACTTTTAGCTACAACAAAAAGACCTGGATAATATGGTAACAGACTCTTTTTGCACAGTAATAGGATGAGAAGCAACAGATACAAATTCCAACAAGGAAAATTCTAATTTGATATGAAGGCACAAAATTTCACAAGAATCAATCACTGGAACAGGCTAACCAGTGAGGCTGTGGCAAGTTTGGAGACACCCTTGGAGACATTCAGAACTTGATTGGGCAAGGCCCTGAACAACATCTAATATCTAAATTATCCCCCTTTGTGTAGGACATTGTATCAAATGACCTCTGAAGGTCCATTCCAACTTAGACTACTCCATGATAACAGATAAGCACTCCATGCATCTAGTAGTAGTGTGAATAATCACATGCCTAGCCTTAATATAGTTAGTACTTTTTATACGATAGTTCAATGGCTAATAAATCATTTTTTTTCTATGTAATACACAGAAACACTAATCACATATCAAAGTTTATCTGTTTAAACATAATACATTTTAATGTTAGAACTATTAATAAGTAGTTAGTGTTCTGATAATGCTATTAGAAATAGTATCAGATAAATAACCTGACAGAGACAGGATGAAATGAGTTGATGTAATAATAATATAAAAAAACTGCACTACTTAGTATATGAGTTTCATCTCCACAAAACCAATCAAACAAAGAGATGTTAAAAAAATGCCACCAAAACCAATAAAAACCTACACTAACTTCTCCCTATGTTGTCACTTGTATTGATTTCATTAAGGTTTCACAGAAACTATTGGTAGTCACTTCAGATGATTCTTTCAAGGGTAGAGGATGATCAAGTTGGAAGCATACATATTTGCAGAAAACAAATGACAATCCTAAATTAACCTAGTATATCTTATACAGGGATCACAGAGTCCTAGAAGTTTATGAAATTTTTAAAAAGCACAAATCCGTATTGTACTCTCTTCAGAGTGGAGATCCTTGAGTGAAGGATATGTTCAGAAAACAGACTGAGAAACCACAATAAAATTTGATTGCAAGGATGTTTTCTCTAATTGTGGTTATGACATTTAAATTAACACCAACTGTTTGATTGCTGAACTCTTTTCCTCCTCCATGATGGATAAATATTTAATGAGAATAATCTCCACTGTGATTGTGAACAGCACAAAGAAGTTAATTTCTCCTCTGTTTTTTCTCAGGTCCCTGAGAAACCAGGTTTCACAAATCTGAGGAGTAACAGAATAACTCGCTTTCCTCCAAATCTCTTTATAAGTTGACACTGGAAAGCTAATATTTATTTAGATATACCTAAAGGAATTTTACTACCCCAGGAGACATCCTGCTGAACTTTACACAGGACAGCCATATTTAGAGTCAGGAACAGTACAGAATTGTGATTTTTGACTTAAGCTAGGTCTTCAGTCCTAGTTACAGATGCAATTGCTGAAAGCCTCAGTCTGCCTGACTCAGATACACCATGTTATCAGTAACACTGGAAGGAACATGAGGCTCCTTTCAAAATCATATATGAGGAAATCCATAGAGATATTACATTTCTTCTGCTAATAAAATATGCCTCAAAAATATCTCAAGAAACCCAGCAGCCAACAAAGTTATTATTAACCTACAATGTCTCTTTAGTTCTATATTTAATTACTGTGTATCATGAAGAAAAGCTAGAGGTAGAAAAATGCTATTAAAACTACATAATCCCTCTAGTGTAGGAACTAGAGTAGATCCCCAACAGAGATGAGCAAAAAACCAACCGAATCCCTATATTTTAAAATATTAACATATGACTTAAATATTAGAATATTACTTTAATATAAAAAAACAATGACTGACATTCTTTTCTCTTATGTACCATGTACAGAGAGAGAAATGGAGAGATATGGGCTAAAGGAATGCCTTACTAAGCTATTTGCTGTGAATGAATGCATTATGTGGTTTAAGAAAGAAAGAAAACCAGGAATATATTGGAGTACTGACAGACAGCAGCATCCTGCTTCCAATGGCTGATTCCTAGTAAATGTCTTCACCCAGAGACAAGAAGATGCACTCTTTCTACAAGACTATTATTTGCACTAGATGGCAAAACAAGGGTGAGAGAAAACATCTAGACTTACATTTCCGTATTAGATCTGTCATAACAATGCACAGATAGACACTAAAATAGTTTTCTTTAACATCACAACAGAAAAGAGCTAGAAAAGAGAATAATATGTAAGATCAGTCTGAAGGCATAGTTCTTCATGAGAACAGAGAGACAGACAAAGTATTTCAATTAATACATTATATATGTTCCAAATTTTCTACACTTACGATATTCTTATTCAAATATAGGTGAATTAGTTGAATTATTGGAATATTGTATAACAAAACAAGAATGGATCTATCTTCACCCCAGTAGGGCACTTAGTTTTCCATATGCCACTTCATGTGTTTCTGCTGTGCATTTGTCTCACAGAAAACATTAGATGGTTGGATTCACTATCAATTACAGGCTGGAACAAGTTTGATTTCAATTACAGCAGGAGACGAAAACAGCTGGGATCCCTAAGGGGAGGCGCAGGAACCAAGAGGGTAAATCAAAAATCAAACCAGTACATTGCATGCTACTAATTAAGGAGAAAAATGAAATCAAGATCTATATGTAAACATTTATTTTTATACAAACCTGAGGCTGCTTAGTTTCACTTCAACCACATTTGAGACAGAAGAGTAGTACCTCACTGACCAGAATCTATTTTGATGCATTTGAAAGAGTTGCTTAATAAGTGATGTTAATGACGGTTCTAAATTCAAAAACAGCTCACTAATTTGTAATAAATACTAATCGTAAAGATCAGTGTTTGTCCAACATCCTTGAAATGCATTCAAGTAAAGAAATTTCTTTTAATAGTTACTAGGCACAGAGACTTACGATCAGAACAAAATACAAATTGTGAAACCTTCTGCCAGGATTAATAACAATATCTGTACATACAGACTCAAAAAATTAAAATGTACAGAGCATTCCTATTCTCAGAATCCTATGCAAGCAGTTCTTATCATCTAGATTGAAAAGCAGAGTAAAAGCTCTGTTGGGTTTTTTGGTTTTTTTCAGGGGAAAAATAATCCTGCGTGATCCACTCTTTGGTGACCAAGTCTTTTATATGGAACATACTCAAATGAGATATTTGAATAGTCTCAAATTCTTTCTTTTAACCTTAGCCCATTTCCTACAGCTGTGGATCTCTTTCCTCTCAAATAACTATTCTGCTACTTCAGGACAAGCTGAGTGCTAAACCTCATGCTCACAATATATCCTTCATAAATCTGCCTTCTGCTTTTGCAGTTACAATGCAGTTTTTCTCCCTTGTATACATGCATACTTTCCAGACTTGTGTTTTCATCTATTGGGAGAGGGTGTTTCCATCCCAAAGGAACAGATCTTAATATTGTCTGTGCCAAAGTAGCGTTATACTCCTAAAAGGAATCACTTTGATCATGCATCAAAATATAATCTATCAAAAAGCATTCCTCACATAAATGGGATGATGACTACCTCTGCCCATCTGCAAGTAACAAAATTAACCTAGTAAGAGATGGAAAACAAAGCTTCCCTAGCTGAACTCTATCATGTAATTGTAACTGACTTCATACTTCTGTAACACATTTGAGTTAGGAGACCAGAGTGATAAAAACCTCAGTGACAACTTCTGGTTGGCCTTACATATATGGATGGTATCAAGAAGATTGGCCTGAGGCTATGTGACTAGTAAGAGCACATGGCTTGCTAGCTTGGCTTATAGGGCTTACACCAACAACATGATTTATAAAGTAATAAACAGTTAATAAGTCCTCATGAGTGGATACGTTCATGCACATCCAGTTTCAGACAGAAGGCTGAGCTTGAAATGTGCACACAGGAGTCTGGCTGACTACCAGGACCCAGACATGTTGCACAGTTGGGAGTTAAATGTCTTGTAGCCCTGCATGCTGGTCTGAACTGGGCTGGAAGAAATGCAGCTTTGTCTATGTGTGTGTGCATACGCATGTGTATGTTGTAGAACAGGTTTCTTACAGCACAAACTGCTCTCCACGTGCTACCGTCTCTCTCATATGCTAAATACATTTTAGGTTGTTCATCACTGGGCATTTTGTTTCCATTCCAGTATCCATCCTACCCAGATTCTCCACAAAGTGTGCTGTCTGAACTGGTGCTTAATAGATACACCACTTACCTAAGAGCTTCTGCATCTAATATTTAGGTCTAGCTGCCATCAACATTAAACGGCAATGACTAAAATTTAACTTGAAGAAATAGAAAATCCATTAGGCCTGAAACTTGTTTTAAGAGGGGTTTTTAAGTTCTATTACATACACTGTTAATGGAGATTTGTTTTGCCAAGAATCCTTTAGAATCCTTTAGAAAGAGACCGTGTAATTGCTATTTAGATGAGCAAAGTGCTCGCAGGTAATTCAACTGTTTTTTAAAAAGCAAGAATACAATACATATTCCATAATGCTTTGCTAAATGAGCAGTCTTCATTCACTCTACAAATGATCAACATTACTTAGTTATTACTCAGACTGTGGAGATCTGTCAATATTAAAATGATAAAAATAAATTAAAACACCTAAAATGCGTTTCATAAGTAAAGTGTTTGAGCATTTTTTCAAAGCCTGACCTTCACATGGATGGAAAAGAAGCTTTAATTAAACTGATTAGCCAGGCTGCTGTTTTCTGATAGAAAAAAAAGCCCAAAGTTTTCCATGCCCAATATCAGCTAGTAAAAAGAATACATTTTCATCCTTTTTTTAGAACATAGAGCAGGCATGGGAAATACTTTTCTCATTTATCCTGTGTATATTGACTTTTTCTCACTGAAAATTTCCTTCAAAACTCTTGTGTTACTGAATTAATATATAACCACAGCATCCTCTGTCATTAGAAAGGAGATAGATAAGACAGAGATCTAGATTTATGCATCCAGATCAATTTTATAGTACACCAGAAAAGATTCAACAAAGTTTTTTCAGAATATTTATCTAAAAAAAAAAAGAAAATAAAGCTTTTGTCTTTGAAATGCCTATATTGAGGTTGAAATGGCCTACTACTAAGACTAAAAAGTAGATAATTAGAAAATATCATTTTAAATTTAGTGTCTGATATTGGAAACTCCAGTTTCTAGGATTATTTTTTTTTCTGATGTGGGTTATAGTAAATGTCACAGAGTGCATAGTTCTGGGGAAATAGATCTATATTATAAAAGAAAAAGCTTTTAACTGTAATTCTGTAATTTGAATAGATGAACAAAATTAATTAAATGTATCATAAGATGCAACTAGTTTTAAATTGCATTTACTACTTTTAACCTTTAAAACAATTGGATGTTCTGAAGTTCTACATGGAGACTCTGGTATCACTTTCAGAGAGATTCTCTTTAAAAACTAGAGAGTGGACAGATACTACAGTCCTTTATTTCATACCAAAAAATCTAACATGGAAATAGACTAGACTGGAATTCTAGACAGAGAGGAAATTATGGAGCTAAATAGACCATGGTGCCTCCTTAATGTAGAGCTTTAGAAATAAAAGCACTGAATCCTGGTTCTTCTCTGATTATTGTCTCTGAAAATGGAAGGCACATAGCATCTGTCAGACTCATTTTCTTAGAAGTCTACATGGTACTTCAAAAGAGGATTGGTATTTCCCTTGCCTTACGGGGTTAGAGGCCAGAGCAAGCTTTAAACAAGACGAACAAGAGGATGGATGGAAGGTACTACTCAGTAGGCCCACTTGTGAACCATGAATTGTTCTGATGGGCAACAGTTAAACGCTTGTTCATCTGACTAAAGATAAAAGACCTTACTGTAAGCTTCGACTGAGCAATTGTCTCTTCCCCCTGTCATGTTTCTGCAGTTTTAGTTTACTACAGGCATTGCTTAAACTTCATACCAGTGTGACGATATTGAAAAGAATGAAAATACACTTGCATAAATTTGCACTGATGCAGTTCTTATGACTGTGGAAGAGTTTTGCCTGTTGATTTCAGTGTCAGCAGGGCAGAAAATGTTTTTCTTAAGACTAAATATTTATTTTATTTATTTCAGTGGATCTGATATCTTATCACCCATGGTTTGTCAGGTACCCAAATTTCCCACAAGTACTTTGGCATATGTCCAAAATTCAGTGCCTAAAAAGCAATATTTAAATAAAAAGGATTTGTCATTCTTACTACAGATCTTCAGGTGACCCACCTCCCCAGTAGCACAATATTGGTAATACAGAAAGCAAAATGTGAGCAAATTTCTACTGAAGATAGATAAATAACTTTTTATGAGGGTTCACAAACTTCAGAGGTCATAGCCTCTAAATTTAGTGTCACCAAACATATGCATGGTAACATTTAAAATGCTACATCAAATGTCAGTTTGATTTCTGAAGGCTGATTGTATAACATTTTGCTGCAGCAAGGTAACAAATTTTCAGAAGTGTTTTTATTGTTCTGTTTAGTGAAATACCAAGTGAAATAGCTGCCTCATAATAAGATGAAACTTTTTTTTTTTAGTTTAATGCACTATTAAGCTTTTTATTAAGAGATTATTAATCAGCCCTGAGACTCTAAAAAGCAAAACCAGCATCTTTAAAACTGCAATTAAAGCTATGTGTAATGTGGGAGCATTAATGGATGTTCATGCTCTGTTACTAACTGCTGAATATAAATAGCACTATGTACTTCAGGTTCCCTCCTGAGTATAATACTCAGACATCCCAAAATATCATGTCTCCAAGGATTTGAATCATAAGGACTCTGTGTGCATGTGATTGTAGGAGAATTGTGAAGTGAAAGTTCAGTAGGTTACCAAGTTTTCAGAACCTTCAAACCTGCCTATTCCTAGAGAAACTGAATTGATTATACAACCTGTCAGCAGAATAGTACTGTAATAATCCTGGTCAGTCTAAGCCAGGGCAACATACGGATTTGGAAAGACAGACAGAAACTCAGGTATGAATCCCAGAACCAGTTTTTTGCACTGTTCCACTTTATTTGAGAAAAGAAAGCTTCCCAGAGAGAAAACATTACATTAAGAGTAATGTTTCTAGATAGCCAATTTCAAACCCTCTCTCTGTAGAGTAATATGCTCAAATTGCAAACAAGCTCTCTGTGCACAATATTCAGAAAAGACATTGGTATTTTGTACAGAATGGTTGATCTGTTCCTTTACCATCATATAATGAACAAAATCCTCTGAAAACTTTACATCAAATAGTTCTTTTACTCACAATGGAAAACACATGTCTCTTCCAAAGTGCTCCCAACAGGTACCTCAGATTATGCCACAGTTCTGAAAGCTTTTTCAAGAAATCCCCTTGAAAGGAGAAAGTGATCTTAAGTATTTTATCTACCAAAAATATTTTCCTGTGATATCTGAAGTCATATTTCCAACTAACATCAGAAAGTCATTCTTTGTCATCTAAAATTTCATTTGAAAAAACCCAAAATGTTTTACACAAGCAGAAATGTTATTTGTTCTCATGTTGAATAAAAAGGCACTTACACAATCCATGGAGATTAATATATATAGCTTAACAGAAAGGTAAAAGCCACTGAGAATCCCTCATTTTAAAATCTTCCTGTATCTCCTCTGATACATAAGATTGTTTTCCTGTTTTACATGGGTACAAACGAAGAACAATTCACCTAAAGGCAATAGATTTAAACTGGCAAAAAAAAACAACAAAGGAGGTGGCTCTGTGGATCAAGGTCTCTTTTTAGAATGGATGTACCACATTTTTATTCCCTTTGATAAAGTGATAAGTTTTTGAAGGCAGATACCATATTACCAAATACCTTCTTGCTTATTAGAAACTCACTTTTACAGAAATAATTCACCTTTGCAAAAATAATAAGCATTGTTTCCTGAAAATAATTGAAAAGGACTCACAAGATTAGTTTCAGTAACAGCAAATAATGAATGTTCTCCCCACCCCCTTTGCTTGTTAAAAGCTCAGGGAAGACCATCAAAATGGAACAGGAATGAGCAGGAATCAAATCTCATTCACATAAAAATGGCAGATTGAAAAGACAAATGCATGACATTATTGAATATGATGTCTTTTTATTCTACATAGCTACTTTCTCATAGTTACATCAGAAGTGAAATGTGTCTTTCTCACTTTCCCTTGTTTTTAGGAATGGTTAGGATCTCTATAATGTTTCAGAGACACCAAAGAGAACTGAGGAAGACATAGCTTCACAACTTCTCTGGCTCCCCATCCTTCCACAGCTCCCCTATACCCCCTAGCACATCATAGAAAGCTGTAAAGAAAGTGGCTCCTGATCTCAGTCTTAAAATCATTGACAATTCTGACTAGAATTAAACTTGGACCATACTCTTCACTCAAATACATTATAGTATGCATCCAAGGGAAAAAATGATTTGATAGGAGGGAAGGAGGGGGCAGGGAAGAAAAAAAAAGTAGCTCTAAGGAATGAGTAACATGAAAAATATTTTTACGTATTACGAAGAGTGGTTTGAAGTTCTAATAGGAGATGGATACTCTGTCCCTGAGATCAGTGTAGAAAGTACTTCCATCAGTTCATGACCTAAATTCAAGATTCCTGAAATGGATGATGACTGCCATACATTTAAAATTCAGGGTTGGATTCAAGAGGTCTTAAGTACATATAGCTTCTTCCCTAAAAGGTCTTCAAGAATCAACATAACTTAAGGTACCATAAAACATGCAAGACTCATTTCCATGAAACTCAGTACAGTTTTATCTTTTTCTTTCCAACTGTTCCTCTATTTCAGCAGCTGACATAAGCAAAATTCTTCAACCAAAATGCACACTGGCTTTTTATTTCATTTATCATCCAACATTTACAAACAAAAATGTTGTGTGAATATCTTGAGCTAAACAGTTTGGATGGATTGGGAAAATGACAAAGTCAGCATCACAGATGAGATTGCAATCCAACAGCAAGGAAGATAACACAGAAAAAACTTGCCAATTGCTTTTTCCCAATAAAATGAACAGATAGAACCACAGACCTCTAAAAGTAATGAAAACAACCTACTGTGTCATCATTTTATGCAAGAAAGGGAGACAGAAGATTAGTCTAAAACTCCTACAATAATATGGATTTTTTTCAGCTGACAAAAGCAATACTATATAAAATCTTTTCTGTACTTTATATCTAATTACCTTCTATCCTTTAATGAAGAAGAAAGCACTTGATCTTGGAAGTCCTTGTGCAGTCAAAACTTCCACTAAAATTAATGGGACCTTTTTTTCAGCCTAAGAGCTCTGAGATCAGTCCTCAAACTTAGCTCTTGCTAAGCTTCTTCCATTAATTAAACTTCTTAGCTTTTTCCTGTCCTTTTCCAATAGGGTCATATATTTAAAAATGTAGACACTAGAAATCATAACCTTTCCTAAAGAAGAAAACCTGCTGTACTTTGTCATCTTCAAAAGTTTCTCTCGATTTCAGGAGTAAAACCATGATTCCGAAAAAAATTTGTTACCTGGACACTGAATACTTAATTTTGACCTCTTCAAAACAGCTTGCACAGATGTTGCACAGTACCTATGGAAGTCAAGCTATCTGAATTCCACAACTGAAATGTGCAGCACAAACTTTCCAGTCATGGAAATCTCTCTGAATCTAATTGACTGAAACGTAAGGGACTCTAAACAGCACCATCCTTCCCTCCCAGCAAATCAGGAGTTAAGAGGCTGAGGTTCAATGCCCATGTCTCCTAGCTAGCCTCACACAATCTGCAACATATGTCTAAATGAAATTAAATCCTTATTTGTACGCCTCAATAAATCACTTCACTTAGCAGCCTGTTCATCTCCCATATCAAGAAAATGACAATTCCTATACAGTTTTTCTTTTCTTTTTAAAAAAAAACAGCATCACACCAAAACCTAGCAAGAAATTTCTGTATTCAAAAGAATTTACTGTCTGTTTGGCTCTCATACAGTAGCATCATTACCTCACCATAATTCTCAATTTTCTCCCATTGAAATAGTATATGAGGCTTTTGCACAGAAATAAAAATGAAATACTCCATAACCTGTCAAATCAGGTAGTACTAACAGCAGTGTCCTAAAAAAACCCTGAGACTTGTTTATTGTTGATAGGCCTTAGTAAGGGTAATTTCCTAAGTTCATTTTTACACTTCAAGAGCAAAGTAGTGTATATATATATGAGAGAACTGATAGGTCAGGTGTCAGTTCATTTAGAGAGCCTATGCAAGGTTGTACTATACCAACATAAAATCCAGATATGATACAATTCTGCATGGATTCTTACGTAGGATTATATCTTCTGTGAAGATGCTGTAATATCTGTGAAGATTTTGTGACATTGTTTTCTGTTATTAAGAATTCAAGCACGATGAACTACTGATTTTTAAATTACAAAGAAGAAATAGAAGATCCAGCAGACGACAGAAAGATGGAAGAATAAGGATGATGGAGTTATTTGCACTTTGACACATTAATAAACATACAAAACACCTCCACAATAAACATTTGATTGAAGAAGCAGCACCAGATCAACCCTTACCAATTCATTGGGTTCTCTTCTCTGCCAGCTGGCATAGTTTAAATTGTCTTCAATGTTCTTTTGCCTACAGCCTGCCTTTATTTTTAAATGCTGTAATTTACAGGACTTGAAAAATACACAGAAAAATATCAAATAAATAATATCTACTAGTGATGATTGCTCATCATGAAAAACAACAAAAAAGTCAGAAAGTAAAAGCAGTAACCGCGTCAGTCACAGAGATAAGTAGTTTTGCTTGTTTTCAAAAACAAATCAACAAAACCTCCATTTAGATACAGTCACTTTCTAAAGGATGAAGAAAAACCTTAAAAAGTAAACTGTAATTTATTTAAAAGAATGAAAGCAAGGATATAATGTCAGTGTTTAGAACTGAAAGGTTCACAAGACTTGCAATTAATTTCCTGTGAGAGCAATTAAGTATGCTTTTAGAAAGACAAATGAACATTTGGTTAGATAAATAAACAAGAAACACTTTCACTGTTTTTTTCTTTTGAAAAGAAATAAAAATAACCCAAACCTGATCTAGAATCTACCTGTACTGGTGTTAGCAGGGAATACAAAATACAGAAAATAGTAAGAGAAATGTCTTGGAGATCACAAAGAAATTCTAGCCCATCAGAAGAAAGTAAAAAGAGACTTCACAATTCAAGTCTCAAAGCATATGCATTCCCCTGTGTAAAGTCTGTACTTGTAACATAATACTCTATGCTATCAAAATTTTACTGAGAGACTTATATCTCTTATCCACTGCTGTCTCATGGACCTATATTCCCGGTATTTGTCCCAGACCCCTTTGTTAAATAAATCTCTGGTACTTGAATAATAACTGTTAAAATGATGTAAAGAGGAATTAACATTGCAAGCATTACAGCAAGTTCACTTTCCATATTTTACAGTGAATTAATTGCTCTCATCTATTTATTGTCTATGTAATGTTTAATTAATACTGATCTCCCAATGTGAGACCATTTGACAAGTATAAAACTTTATCACATGTAAGGTACTGAATATATAATTTCAACAGAAGACTGCTTATTTATATTTTCCTTCTGTAAATATCAGACTATTGTGGGATTTTTTGCTTCTTAGTGTGGCCTAAAATTATGATCTGTAAAGTCTTCCATCCTCAACCCAAGGGCAAAGGAAAAACATGGTCATGTAAGACAAAGAATAATGTGTGGTTCTTGAGAAATAGATGACCACTCTTTAGGCTTGTGTGGATTACTACTACATTAAATAAATTGGTGGATTCAATTTAGCTCAAAGTAGATGTGATTTATCTATGAAAAAAACACAAGTAGATTACTTATTGGTAACTCTTAAGGTCAGAAGGATCAAAGGTTCAAACCACTACTTGACCAACAGTGACTGGCTCTTTGCACTGCTGTTTAATCTCTCTGCATCTATTCTGTGAATATACTGTGACCAAAGTGGATGATAGAGCTAAATATCACCTCTTATGACTGTGAAACTCTCTTCAGGAGAAACTACAGAAAGCATAGAAACATCCAAGGAACAGATTGTTTCAGTAGCTAGAGCATTAAGTTTGCAAACTATATGCAATGGGAAAAAGAAAAAAGAACACACCTTTATACTCTTCAGATATTTCTAAATGTTAAGAGACAGTATGCTAAAAAAAAAAATAAAAACTAGAATCCGTCCTTAAAAGCAATAAAATCTCTCTCTTATTTTCTGTTTCTCTCAGAGGCAACATATTATGTTGCAAAGGACAATGCTTTACACCTCAAAAGAGAACTCTAGTCTGGTGGGAAGACTCAGTCACGCAGAGCTACACTTTACTAAAATCCCAGAGGCAAATGTGATTCAGCTTTGAAATTGGCACTATGATTCAATGTACTATTTTTCTTCCCACTTTAATGCTTTGACTCCAATCTTGTGAATTTTGTAAGCTCAAATCCATGCTGGGAATAAACACATACACTGAAACTTTCTGGTAATGATATGCACAGGTAGCACTGCAATTCTCTATTATGAACTGAACACATTATGTACAGAGCAGCAGACTTCTGATTGAGGAGGAGGAGGAGGTGTAGTTAATTATTGTTGTCATTCAAAGACAACAGTCAGAAGAAAATCATAAGAAGTTTATTGTGATCAGATTATTTTTTCTCACTATAAAGACTAGTGATAAATTAATCATAATGAAGACCATCAGGATATCAAAGAAGCAAAGTAATGTTTGAAAGAAACTTCAGAAGTTCCTCTGATTACAATGTCTAAGATATGCCTGACTGAGCACACTGTTAGCAACTTTTCCCTTTCACAAACTGAAAAAATTCTTTGTCAAGATTTATTTAAAAAACCGACATTGTTAGACGTTTCCATTTAATTATTCATTTACCTTGTTTCTAGTAAGTCTAATCTTATTTTCTCTTCTGTCTGAACATCACAAATTGTATTCCAGTTTTTATGCTTATCTAAACAGTAGAAGGAGAAGAAGGAGTTGTGTTCAGGTTTAACCCATAACAGACTTAGAAATGCAATACAATTAACATGGTTGCCTGCCTGATCAGTCAAAGGTTGACTCATATCCTAAGATATGATATGTATTTATGCCTTATCATTCACTATCTCCATATTAAGAAAAAAAGAAATTATACTTTCCCTACTGTGTGCCCTTAAAAATAAACAGTACAGTCTTCAATCTCCTTATTTTTTTTCTAATTCTGCAGAAGTCAAAGTGAAAACAGAAATCAGTGAATAAATGTTGTCTTTGCAGCAATTTGGATAGCAAACATATTCCAAATGTGTTAAAGAACAAGACAGAAAGCATTTTTAACAAGATAACACCATACTGAACTGAGAGGTCGAAAATCTTGGCTTCTTATACAGTCCCATATTAATCCTGACTATGCCAGCAGTTGATTTGTATCAGTGAACATTACAATATAATGTAATTAGTAATGGTAATATTACCACAAATAGTATAAACAACCCTGCTCTACTGCCTTTAAATTAGCTTTGTAAGCATGTTAATAACATACCATCAAGCATCAATACAAATCCTTGACAGCTTCTTGAAAAAAGATTATGCATGTCTAAGCAATTTTCTCATACATAGGTTTTCTTTAGAAAACATGTTGTCACCATTCCATTAGCTCAAAGGGAATGTATGCATAAAACAACCTCTGCAAAAGAAGTCTGACTGCTAGCCAGGAAATCATACATTCAATAGCCTGTATTTATTGCTGGCTGGGATAGGGTTGTAGGTATCACAGCATCAAATGAATTTCTTCTTTAAAATACGTCTAGCAGTGCAATTAATGCTTTTTGGTTTCAAAGGGGGAACCCTTTTAATGCCACAAAACCTCATTTTGACAATATGTCAACAGAGACTGATGGAATGAAAACAGAGTAGATTAACAGATACATAGGGTAGGCATCTTAGGTCTGATCCAAAGTGTCTGAAACCAAACAGAATTTGGATCCTGTGCTAAACTAGTCTCAGTGCTCTTCAAAAGTTTTTATGTTTATAGTCAACATCTTTCATGGAATATTTCAGTCTAAATTTTTACAATTTGGTTACTGCAACCAAAGATATAATGGAAATATGGGTTCGGGTGGGTTTTTTTTTGAAGTGAGGTGTTAGGTAGATGTGGTGGTTTCTGGAATTTTCTTTGAAAGCACATGTGATCTTAACTATGGCTATTTTTTATGTAAATTTACATTCACGGGTATACTCTTTCTCTGAAGATAATTTCATTTTAGACTGTTGAAATTAGAGGTCTGTTACATTTTTCAGTTCTATGGCAGCTAGCATGAAAGTACAAAGAAACAAGGCATGACTCTTCCTTCCCTTTGCCTAACACAATATTATGGAACTAGGACAGACCAGGATGATATTTTTCTGTGACTCAGTTTCAGTTTAAGCAGCCAAAATGAGTCTCTTCATTACTCTTATGCTACTGATAAAATATAAAAATCATTCACTCTGTCAATCTATTATATCTGTTACAAAGTTTATAAAATATTAGTTGTTCAAGTTTTATATTACCTTCACATTTAGTGTCCTATTGTAAATCCAGTATTCCCTGATGTGTTACAGAATGCTCTAATGTAATATAGCAGCTGATAATAGAGCAACATATTTGAAACCGCTATTAACTCTGAAATCCAACATATCTTTTTCATTATTATCATAAAATTGAATATTATTTTAAGAAAATATTAACATGTTGATGATTTTTAGAATCCATTTTACCATGACAATTACTTACATCAGATTTTGCAAAAATAGGTTACAGTTAGTGCAATGATGGAGCTCCTATGTTTCATTACACAGAATCTTCTAAACTCTGAATTTAGAAAAATAAAATTATTTTTTTAGTCTTCAACTTAAAATACAATTTATTAGTTTAATGCCAAAAGAAAATAGTGTTATGAAGACTGAAATAAACTGTGAAAAATGATGTTAGAAGATGAAGACAGAGAAAGAAAATGAACTTTTTAATTGGGTTTTTTTTGTTGTTTTTTTTTGTCTAGTATGTTTTACTAAAAAAACACTTGCTTCAGTATTATTGCACAAAGTTTATGGATCATTCAACTAACTGGTTTTACTCCATAAGCAAATTCTAACAACCAAGTGTATAACAATTTTTTTTCCCATATAGGTTTTAATTGAAGTGATATGTAAGAGTACATATAAAAGTATAAAAGTTACTCTATGTTCTCTCTCACTTATATACATTTGTTATTATTTATTTGTATTTGATTAATTAAGAGGAAGAAATAAAATTCCTGGCCTCCATATGATTGGAAACTGAAGGAAAACGTTAAAAACTGAGAGCAAAAGACCTTAAATTGTGACCTAAAGTTCCACATTCAGCTTCTTGAGAATTTAAAATCCTCTGTGATTAGATATTAAATGAGAAGACTCTCTCACTTTTAAAATTTGCTACTGTGGTGTTAAAGCCAACATCACTCACTACTTCAGCAGTAAATGAAATAATCTATAAAAAATTCTATGATCTTAATTACACCAGTAAGTCAGACTTTTTCAGAATTGCAGAAATTAGGAGAAATGCCTAACTTCTAGGTGCAGGCATGTACAAAATAGCTGGATGACATAAATAAGACAACTCATCACATTTTAACTCACAAAAATCCCAACTAGAAGGGAATTCCCTACTCTCCCAATGTCTCCTCCCCAACAAACAAACAAATAAAATCCCAACATTGAAAAAAAAAAAACCAAAAAAACAAAAACCAAAAACACAAAACCCAAAAATCCCTACTTCTAAACAGCCATAAATATTTGAATATACCACATGACAGGTAGTGGTTTGTTGGATCAGATACCCTCCAGAGGTAAAGTCATACTGGTTCAGGTCAAGGTCTTTTTTGCCTCTGTATCCTGTCTACAACTACCTTGACAATTTTTGTGAAATTACTCCAGTACAACCTCAAGAATACTCAGTTATCTGGATCTACACTAGTCTAAATAAATATCTAATTTATTGTGAGCATGCATTATGCAGAAATAGTCATTATAGACAAAAAAAGAATAGTTGGCTCTTTATTTCATAAAACAAACCCCAAGCAAAATATTTAGAACAATTCATGATGACCCTAGGAAAAACAAGAGAAAAGCAGGCATGCCTCAAGCTTTCTCGTGGCTTCTAATTATGTGAAAACCAGTTTGATAGCTATTTAGCAACTCCCAACTTTTCTCAATATTTCCTACTTATTCAGGATAATTTCTTCAACAACTGATAGTTGTGTTCATATGAGTAGAAAGAAATTAGCTAAAGTTGAACTTGAGAAGAAGTAGTCTATACAGACAACAGTGATTTTTTTAGGGTGTGTTGTCTGTTTCTAATCTGGCTACTGTCTAGTGACACATTTTGGCTTACTTTTGGATTTATTTTAATAACTACTTAGTGACATATTTTGGACTCTTCAGTACTACTCTTTAAGCATCTACTAAGACAAAAAACCCAACAAATAAGCCACAATTTTAAGTCCACTTGATAAAAATAATAGTAACATATTAATGTAGCTTTGTCCATAAAATGATATTTTCACCATTCAACAGCAAGATGCTCCAGAATGTCCTTACAGAGTGTCTTTAGCTCAAAACATTGTGTTTCCCACTGTGTTTCCCATGACAACCAGCCTCTTCTGAAAAAAACATGTGCCACCGGAAGGGGTCAAGGATAGTAGAAAGAATTTCCCTTCCTCCATCTGTTGACCTCATCAGAAAAAATGAGCTTCAGCAATTTCAGAACTAAAAGCAAAATCTGTTTTATCTTGTAAATTCCTACATACAAGTGAATCAAGAACTGCATCTGCATATTACTGATAAATATAAAGAAAACCTAAGTTGATTATCTAATTTGCTTGGCCTAATAGAGAACTTCAGGTATCACTAAAATTGAAAAGGCAAGTCATGGAGCAGGTTACAAGGGCAGATATCAACAGAATTAAGATGTTGTCATTTGCTAAAATCCGGTGTTTAGCAAACATTCACAAATTCTAGCTAAAGCTTTTTTTAAGGGAATTTTTTCACTCTGTAAACTTTCATTGAGGTTTATGTGATCTTAGACTGCACTGCTATCACAAAGATTAGCCCTTGCTTTCTTCTCTTTTGCTGGGCACATCCTTTGCTATGTCAGTACTTAAATCACATAGCTCACCAGTTATGTCAGTTTCTTGAACTGACTAAAAACTAGACCTGCCTCCCCAAATTATTATTTTTCCCAGATCAGCTGAACAATCACCAGTGCTGACACAAGAGAGGTGGCAGGAACAGACAGCTGGAGGCAGGGAAAAGAGCACGACTTGCCTTTTTGGCAGGAGCATGGTCAAAACTGATGCTGAGAGATCAAAGAGAAAGCTAGAATATTACATGACAGGAGCTGTATCTCATTCCCCATTCTTCTCCTGAACTGGAAGAGCATGAGATGAACATGAATTCCCATTAGAAATAGCTTTATTACACAGCCAGCTAACACCAGTACTTTTTCACTATCTGGAACAATGACCTGATGATTTATGGTATTGGAAACTAGACTATCATTCCACAAGGGATGCATTGAGCAGGGTCTTCACTGTCTGAAACAGGAGAACAAGTTTTTTAAAAGAAGAAGTAGCTACAGGTCCAGAAGATTTGGTTGGGAACACCGACCAAAGTAGTCACTTTACTGCTCCTTTAAGAGATATCAGAGAATTACCCCAATACAGCCTTTAAAAGATATCTATAGTGCATTTACAGAAGGAAAGCATTTTGTTCTGACAAAATGCTCATAATAAATTATAACTGCTTTTCTCTTTGGTCTAGTTCAAATTTTACATTAATGAGAGAGAAAACAGAAAATAAAATATGTCTCTTGAAGAAAATGGAAATGCCATTTCATTCTGATTAAAACAAAACATGTCAAAGAACCTTCAGGAATAAAAGGTAATAATTTTGGCTATCAATATTCTACCCCTGGTAATTATTTGAAGCAAATTTCTAGAAAATTTACTTGACCGAAACACTGCAGATTTAAACTGTTCACCTTGAATATTTACTGAACAGTATCAGTAACCACTGATACTGTTGGAGATCTACTGTGGACTTTCTCACCAGAAAGAGCAGTTTTCAAGTTTTTGTTTGTTTTGTTTTTAAATGAAAATGTCAGATTTTTTCTAGATGTATTTCAATCTCATCATTACTCATTCTCTCTGATTCAGTGTCAGCCTACACTTAGTTATTAAACCGTTGTCTTCATAAATACCATGATACTAAACACTATGTATTTCCTAGAAATGTTAATGTGTACTCAAATAATGTATGTATCTGAAAAAAAAACTAAAACATTTAAACAATGTTTTCAAGTTTCCAGAAGTCTGCACAGATCTCTCCTCTCAAGTAAAATAAGTTTTGACTTTTCCAAAAGTGGTTGTGAAAGTAACTTGTCAAAGGTAGGTCCTCTGAAAAAAGGACTAGAAGTTGGGAGTCAGAAAATCAGTAGCAGCCTGTGAAATTCACCACCTACAAAATGCATACATCAGCAGTTATGCCTAAACATTGAGTAAATTATGTATACATTGTCATTCTAAAAGTAACTTTCCAACCACTGGAAAAGGGAGTATTTTCAACCTCTGAAAAAGGCAGTATGGATGTAAATATAGTCCCTGTTTTATTTTTAAATTCAACATACTCCTTATCTTAAGACATTTCACAATGTCAAGGCTCTGAAACATTCAATTTTGAGATTTGTTTTACTGCTTGAGATCTGAGCTAAATTAAACTTCACCATTTGATGAGCTGCACCAATCTGAACTTGGAGCATCTGCTGTACAAATGCCCAATTCCCTTGCTCTGATCTTGTTTCTTACTGAAACAGATCCAGTAATCTCTGTCAAACACTGAAAGTAGCCTCAAAGATGAAAGTATTTCCTATAGCAGTTCTAGAGAGACTAAGACTGACACCATTGTTAGAAATTACTAAACTCTCAGATATTCAATCTCTTCCAAGTCAGTGAATTTAAAATGAGTTCCTTACAGCACAGGGTTCACTGTTTGATATTTCGCACTTGAATATGTGCCAACTCACCTTTCAGCCTCATTGGCTACCAAGGTAAAAACATTTGTATGGTATCTGTTCATTTTTCTGAAATGGGAAAGTTATTTCTCAGAGCCTAACAACCTTCCTACATTGATACTGCAGGAAGGTCTATAATTCTTTTCAATTAAAACATTGTGATTTTCAAACTGAGTGAGAAATTTGATAATGTAGACAGCACATGTAAATTCTGTGGCTGGCAAATGACTGAGAACTTGCAATCCATCATCTAAAACAAAACCCAGAAGAATTGTCCTAGCATGAAAGATATCTTTCCCAGAACTATTATCCATTGGCAACCTGCACCATTTCACACTGCTACACTGAGAAAATATGAAAGTATTCCTGAACTGTTCAGAGAATACAAATGCATTTGGTCTTTGATTAATTGCATTAAAACCACAAATGGGAAACTTCCACACAGAGAAATGGGTGAATAGGACAATTTTTTCCTCTTTAATTTTTGTCTTGTTATAAAAATGTCACAATTTTCATTTTTAGGAAAGATGCCAGCAATGCTGAAATACATTGAAAATGTCCAAGTGCTGGCCACAATCAAAGTTTGGTCATGACTGTCAGGGATTCCTATAAAAGACATTGGAGGGAGAGGGAGCAAAGAAAGCATGAAATGTTGAGATTTTCATGGTGAATTTTTTTTGTATTGGTAGTATTACACATCAATTTTTTTTGTAGTACTTTTGGATTCTAACCTTTCCAATGCCTTCAGTATAAGAATTCCCTTTTTCTCCCAGTGAAAGTAATCATTGGAAGTGAACAAGAACAGTATTTGAAGAGTGGCAAAATAGTTTCCTTTGTCTAATCTATCTTTCCACAAAATATTATTTCCTTATAACCCATCAAATGACATTGGTGAGAGTAGCAGTGAACAGAAGAACAAATTAACAATTACATTTGCCAGGTAGCTTTAAATATTTATAAACAGCGTATGAAAAAAATTTGTTACTACAAAGCAATACAAACTAGGGAAACTGAAATTTTCCTCAAAAATCTAATTCTTGTTGTTTTGTTTACTAGAGTGGTAATGTCAGAAACAGAATAAAAAATCTTGCTAAGAAAATAGAAGGAAATGTAAGATAATTGTAACAAATTCATGCAATTGCAGATATATTTATATGCCCTAGTTTGAAGAGCACTAAGTGTAAATAAAATCAAAGAAGTTGCAAGAGAAAAGGCACAGCAGAGGCATGTGGAAAAGATGCTTTGGATCACACAACATAAGGAGGTGTACAATCCATGATGTGCATGAGATGATTTCTTGGGGAGCTTTGGCATACCAGAACACACTTCCACTGTGCTCACTTGAAGAACTGAGAACGGGACAACTAGCACAGCTGTCTATAAAAAGCTTTTGCTCTCTGAAAGTCATACAGAAAGGCATCACTTATGACAGCAATAGACTGGGAATATTTGTAGGAATTGTGAACTGTCACATAATGCTATCATGCAACAGATTTAATTTGTCTCTGTGAAAAAAATAGAAATAACAAAAAGGAGATATGAATGCTAGGCCAGTATATTAAGAAGAAGTTAAATTGATAATAAAGACCATGCTAGAATAAACAAACTTACTGTTTTCACATCTTAGAATGTGAAATTAATTTCTCATACAGCTTATTTTCTCTGATATTCTTGAACTAAATATTTGGCTTCAATTTCTTAAGAATTTTCTCATTAAAAATAGTACCCTTTTTTAACTGTTTCCTATATTTCTAGGAGTAGTTTTATATATGTCAAGAGTTCAAGAGAGGACACACAAGTCTTTGTCTATATCTTAACTGAACAGTATCCCAGTAAAATCAAATAACACATGGTATAAAGAACTTTTATGTCTCTGAAATAAGATTAACGAAATATTAGATAAAGTTATCTATTTTCCCATTTCTTCCCTTGCCATTCTCTAAATTTAGTCACCTATTTGCTGGATACTTTCAACTACTTTTTCATAAAGTTTTCTTGTCATGGGTTATAGTGAAAGGAATTTGAAAAAATAGGTAAAAGACACAGCTCAAGCAGGTATTAATATATCATTGGTGAAAGGAAAAAAAGAAAACATTTTAATGAAAGAAACAGTCTTTTAAATAGCCTTAATAGGAGGTGCTTCAGCCATGAAGCTGAAATCTGTTGGTGAGCTAGGATTCTGAGGCATAGTAATTCTGAGTAATCTGATGATTACTGCTTTTAAATTTATTGATTGAATAATCAGCAGGAAGAAAAATTAAAAAGGATAATCTTTGAATTTGGAATACAGTTGCGAGGGAATGAAAAGTCAGTGAGAGTGCCATTCTGCAAAAGTATGCAAATGCCTATAACTGAAATTTTAACTGCATACCTAAAGTAACACCATTAGTATTTTCTTCGAGTCCTGACATTAAGGCTAAAATGAATAGGAGGACATTATCTCTTTGTTTCATATTCGAGGACAGGACAATCTCTGACAATGTATTCTTACTCGATATTTATCAACTCTGCCCTTAATGAACCTCCAGTGATGACAAGTCTTCTGCCTCTCTAGGTAACCTGTCTTCAGATTATGATATTTTATTACTATTACAGGAAAAAAGTTTTCAAAGCTGCAGTTTAAGCTCATTACTTCTTCTGCTATGGAAATAACACATACAACAGATTATTACTTCCCTTTTACAGTAGCATTTTACTTGCTAAAATTCCTGCACCGAGACAAATGTGATGCAGCTACATAGGCTGCTTCAATGTCTGATAAACTCAGTGCATAGACACTGCTCTAATCATTTATTTCATTTATTATATGGTTTTGGTGATGTCACATAGAGCTATTACTGTATTTTTCCCAGTAGGAAAGGAAGAAGCAGAAAAACCTTTATTGTTACCTTTACTTGTATGAAACACTCAGATATCACAGTGATGAAAAACATATTGGAGATAGATAGGTTCCCTACTTCCTTTCAAGAATAATTTGCCCACTTCCAAGAACTGCAATGGCAGCTTCTATTTCCTGAAGTCTTCCCAAAGCAATCTGTAGAAATGTCACCTACATCGGGTTTTGCAATATGCACGGGATAAGCTGTACCCATAAAACCTAGTCCAAAAGCTACACTGTATAAGAAAAAATGAAACAAAAATTATAAATAAAATGATATTTGAAGAAAAAGTTGACTATTCTAGATAATGATTGACACAGAAATGTTTTTTTGGTAATTTTTCCTTTTTCTTTGCATCTATCTTACTTTTAAGTAAGTTCTGATTTCAGTTGGGATAGACTTAATTTTCCTAATAGCTGCCACAGGGCTATATTTTAGGTTGAATGTTGGTAACACAGGAATGTTTTGGTGACTACTGAACAGTGCTTGCAAGCATCAAGGCCATTTTGGCTTCTTAACCTGCTTTGCCAGTGAGTGGACTGGGAGTGGGGGGAGGCTGGTGTGTGCATAAGATGCCCAGGACAGCTGGCCCAAGAAGGGCTATTCCATACCATAGAATGTCATGCCAAGTATAGAAATTGAGGGCAATTTGGCTGTGAGAGGCCAATCTTAGGCTGCTTAGGCATTGGTCAGTGGGTGGTGAGCAATTGCATTAGGCATCGCTTGTGTTTTTCCTGTTTTTTTTTTTTTCTCTTAATTATGATTATTATATTTTATTCTTCTTACTCTTATTATATTTTTGTTTAGTTTCCTACACTTGTTCTTATCTTAACCCATTACTTTCTCTTAACCCACCTGATTGTATTCCCTGATTCTCCTTTCCATTCTATGGAAACTGTGGAGAGAGGGAGTGAGTGATATGCTGTATGGTGTTTTGTTGCTGGCTGTGTATGCACCACGATAGACTGTGAGGAGTGATCACATTATTTATGGTGCAGGTACTAAGCCTGTCCTAGCCACATTTACAGGCATTATGTAACAATTACTTTTTCTCAAACTACAGAGTTCTTGTTTTTTTAATAAAATCCAGGTACACTACTAGTTTTCTGATTTACACTGCTTATCAGTCCTTACTCTCAGGCAAACAGGTTTTGTTTTTAACAGTAAGAATAGGAACAGAAATATCAGGTAGAGGAGCAGGATTAGTTTCCTTATAAAGGATAAGAAGAAGACAAAGAAGCAGCTGTACACAAATTTTAAACTTCTTTATGTCTTGAAGCCTTCTCTCTGCATACTGCCTGTGTAGCTACATGACCAATAAGTTGCTTCTATGATTATCATCACTACCTATTTCTTTCCCCTTAGATTCTTGCACTGCAAGGTTCAAAAGGAGTTTTGACAGCTTAGTGAATGAGCAGTATAATGAAATTTTTTGTTTCCTTGAGGATGCTGGATATGTTGGCTTTTCTTTTCTGTTTTCTTCAGGATGCTGGATATGTTGGCTTTAGCAGTCAACATATCTGTGAATGTGGTCTTCTTTCCCAGCACACCACTCAGTCATTAGGTTTAACTATTAACTAAAGAACATATTTGTTTAAAAACACATTTCCAATGATGAACTGTACTACCACACTATGTAAAAACAGAATCCATTAGTAATACAATTAGGATTTCCCTTAGCTATTCTAGAGTCTTCACTTTTGAAACTAATTAGCCTGTAATGAGCCCCAGGGTTGTTATGCCTTGAGAGATCTCAAATATGAACCTTTCTTTCTCTTATCATTCAAGACACTACAACCCAAAGTACTGCTCAGAAAGACTATTCCTTTCCCAGACTAACCAAAATGATTACCTGCTCCCTCTGTTTCACAGTTCTATATTCTCCTTTTGCTGGTCTCTGGTAATGCAGTAGATTCAGTTTTCTCCTGGTCTTGATCCTTAGGAACATTTAATTTAAAATTTTGTAGACTTCAGTATACTTCTGGTTTTGGTCATTTAACCATTACAGACCTCTGAAATTAGCAACATTTTATTGACTATATTATCAGAAATATAAAGTGTATCACCTTTTCTTTTAGATTTATACTTTTTGTTTCTCTATCAGTATTCTATAATGACTGAATGTATGGCAATGAGGTCTTTGACTAAAAAGTACTTTCTTGGGATTTGCTATTAGTTTCAGAATAAAGTCTCCTGGAGACTTCTGCAAAACTTAAGTTCATTTACTTTTACTCTTGCTCATGCTGTAACTTTGTTTTCCCATTTTCACTAAGTACAGGAGATAACAGAAATGAAAATTATTGGACTAGCTAAACTGTAAGTGTACTTTTACTTATTGATTCTTTAAAATTTATTTTCAAAGCGGTCAAGTACAAGCTGTATTTGCAGAGTGAAAGAAGGGGGGGGAGGGTGAAGAAAAAAGGGGGAGGAAACACTATCCAGATATGTAGATGGTGTTGATAAAATTTATAGCTAAAAATTTAATATGTTTAGGGCCATGATGAAATGCTTATCATCAGCTTGCATTGCCTGTAGTTCTTGCTGATTCCAGCCCTCTCAGCGTATCCTGGTAATGAAATGAAATGGCATGGGCCCAGTGCCTGCAAAATAAAATTCTGCTCATTACAGTTAGAGAGGCTTTCTTTCCCTTTCCTTTCTTAAAAGCTACACTCAGGAACATACAGATCACAAACCTTTATGGGATTCTTCTTCTAAAAAAACAAAACAAAAGTACAACAAAAAACCTACTGATTTTAAATTTTAATTTACTGGCAATGACTCCAATATATCCTTCTCTTAACTTCAGCTATGGCTTCATGACATCTGAGTACCCATTTTAAGAAGTTCTATTCAGAATCAATGTTAACACTGATTGGGTAATATATTGCCTTCTTCTTCCTCGATTCTTTCTTGTTTACTCATTTATCCTTACCCAGTCATGGGGGTTCTAGCTTAATAATCATTTAAATCTTATAAGATATCAAATAGGATCCATGGTTACTGGACTTCTTCGCTGGAGAAATAAAAAAGAAAAACTAAAAATCTGATTTCTGACACTACAGAACAAGAATACTTATATTGTCACAGATTTTCCCACAGGTTTTCCCACAGTTATATATATCTATGGAGAAGCATATCTGACACATAAAATTAGACTATACCTAACAATACATTCTAACAAACATTTCAATATTATGATTCATAACATTCTTTTGCTTCAGTAAAGTTTATCTATGTAAACTGATGAACTGATGTGCACACAGTTTTGTTCTAAGAACAAAACTAAGAACAAAACTGTTGTACTAAGAAGAGGATTAGTCTGTTAAGCTTTGATTTTTCTGTACTCTCCCCTCAAAATACTTATTTTATCCTCCCCTTCCCCCCAAAAATGGCATTCTATTTAATTTTGCAATAAAGGCACACTTAACATTCACAGAGTTACTGTTAGTTTTAAAGCCAAATTTGGACCTTGCAATCACCCTACAAAACTGTGTGTTTCCACTAAATAGACTACATAGGCGTCTCATAATTTGCCTTCTAGTATTTAATACCTTCAACAGTAAATTGAATGAGATAAATGGAACCACATTTCTTCCATATAAAGATAAATTTTATAAAGAGATATGTATTCTATTCTCTTCTCAAATATGTTAACCTTTCTTTTGTGGGATAAACCAAAACAGAAGTCAATCTGAAAGCTTTTGGCATTGATAACACAAAGAACCTATTATTTAATTTGTATTAAATCCAGGCAGGAGCTGCAGAAACTCTTCACTGAGGTGTATTGCTATTTTATGAGAAAACTGACTTTTAAAAGCAGAAGATGAAAATACTTGCATTAATAATCTTCTTCCAAAGGATGGATAGGTATAGTGATTAAAGTGTTATCTTAAGGTTTTAATGACCTGGGTTCAAGTCTCTGTTCTATTTTCCTTATCTCTTTGAGACACAAAGCTACATGACTTGTGTTCCCAAACTAATAAAAATACGCAGATGCTCGTGTTTGCCTGTCCTTGAAGACACTTTCAAAAGTTTTTTTTTTTTAAGTTAACTACTTTTGGTAGACACAGACTTGGTCTAAGTAAAATAAATTAATTCCAATCGACAATACCTCAACATGACATCCAGTGTAAAAAAACCAAACAAACAAACAAAAAAAAACACCAAAAAGACACCCCTGCTTCCTTCTAAAAGCAGTTTCTGAAAACCATTTAATGGCTTTTTGAATTTGTCAGGTTAAATATCTTGAATTTGAAAAATCTACTGGATAGAAAGCTACAGAAACTTACTTTATACACTTCTGAATAGTTACTCATATTAATAGAGCATAGCATCTAGTAAATAATTAATGGCTTATGACCTAAACTGTTTTCTACTTTTATTTTTTACTTGGTCTAAACTATAATGCCATTCATCTGTTATTTTCCATTGTCAAATCCACTCTGACAGCCCTCGTTAGAGCAAATGAGGGGATTAGTGAGCAGAAAAGTTGCACAGTATCAATTTGGCTTTACCTGAATAAAAGGTGCAGTTAAATATGTTGAAGGAGAAGATTCTAATGCTTTCAAAACAGTTACTTTCCGCAAGGTGCTGAAAAAACTAATTGTTCTGCAAGACTAGGTTACTGACTTCATTAAAAGTCCCAGGAACAATCAACTTTCTGATTTTTATCCTGATATGTATCTGTTGCCCTCTGACAGCACATCTCTTGTTGGTAAATTTAGCATAGGTTTTTTGAAACAGTAACAGACTACTTTATCCTGTCATTTTCTAGGACCTTATTGAGATTGTCATTCTCTCCTCCTTTAATTGTATTTTATTTCTCTAAATAATTTCAACACTCTACAAGATAATGCTTTTTTCCTTTTTTTTTTTTTTTTAACTGGTTTGGAATTCTGACAATCTAAAATTTCAGACATACACCAAATTATGGCTCCTACAAGGGAGATCTAGGCATTTCACCGGTAAATCTGACCAGCTTCAATATCATTAGAAAGATGATGACACTTTACTGCCTGCTTCTCCAAACATATGCCAGCTCCTTTCATTTAGCTTTCAGTTTACAAGCACCATTACTGAGTGTAACAAACCAAAACATCTTTTCCTGCATTGGTATTAGACAGCACAAATATGTAGCCTGTGATTAGAAAAAAAACATAGTCGACCAATTTTTTTTTACAATAGATCTCTTTCTCCCAAGCCATGGAAAAAAGTTGGAATAGTTTTCTAAACTCTGGCAATGAGGTTTGAAATTCCTTTTTATGGCCTGTATGTAACTAATTGTAACTACAAATCTGGAGAACAAACATTACTGACCTTTGATGTATACTTGACAGTCTATGTTTCAACAAGAAGGTCACTACTATTTTTACTGAGCTGCAAATAAGTAGAATCTAAGAATAGAACCAGGAGTATTAATGGTTTGGCTGGCTGAAATATGTAATAGCAATCACAATTACCAAGGGCTTCACATGAGAAAGATACAAATAGTCATGTTGATAAGGGTCAAAGGAACTTGAGAAAAATGTAATGGGTAGGAATTAGTAATGAAAAAGCCAATCTGCATTCTGAAGGAGACACAAATAATGAATAATGTTGCAAAAGATATCTTTCTCCCAACATTGTTTTCCGCTTAGGCAAAGATCGGTACGTGCACTCCTTCTCTCACAGTGCAGTAGATATATAGATAGATAGTAGATATATTAAGATTTCTGACTCCAATTGATCTATTGAAAAAAAAACCAAACCCACCAAATTATATAATCTATGTAAAAATATATACTTTTTAAATCTGCTGAAAGTGCATCTACACCCTGACTGTAACTTGCTGCACTTATTAATATACCAAACACTTATGTTTAATAATAACCTTTTCATGACTGAGTTAACATGCTGCAGATTTCAGAATGAGTCAAGTCAATCCAGGTTAAGTGATTCACTCTGCTGATTATTTTCCCTCAACATGAATTTGATGACTTATGTTGCCTCTGGAATCTGTTATCAATAACTGCTACAAACTCCAGCCACATTTGAGGGCTTACGGCCATAAACTACTGCAGTGCTGCACAAAAAAAGTACCGTAAATACTGCACTGAGGTTTATTGAAGAAGTCTTCATTACCATGACAGTAAACTCCTCTAACCACAGCCAGTACAGTGAAATGTAGTTAAAGAATTTATTGAGTCTTGTTCAAACCAAATACATATCTACCCTCACTCTTTATTTTTATTCTTCTTCATCACCCAGAAGAACATAATTTTTTGGTTTATCACAACCTCCTGTCTGTTCCATCTTCCAAGTCATTTGTCACACTCCTCAAGGTCACAGGGGAGTCTCAGTGGGAAAGAATGTGTGTTGATTGATTGGTACTGTGATGCCTATGTCTACCAGGGCTGCTAAATGAGCTTCTCTCCCTTCTCCCCATACTCTCTTGCCTCCAAGCAATGCTGTGATTGAAGGAGGGGAAAGGGTGGAAGGAAGAGGGAGAGACAACTTAAAGGGAAAACAATCCAAAAAATTAGTTTCTGAATTCAGTTAAGAAGGTTCATAAAATAGTATTACCCTTGGTGATCGAACTGTCTTGTATAACTAATCCCTGACCACTGGCTGGGTAAAGAAAAGGACACGCTTTCCCTAGAAAAATTAAGTTACAGTAAGTTTGAGATGAGTGACAGAGCAAAAGAGACAGAGACAGAGACATACAGTGCGTGGGAGCAATAAGAGAATGAGAGTGCAAGACCATGAATGAGAAAGGGAGTGAGTCTAGGGAAAGAGCGCATAGACGAAAAAGTGGGAGACAGTGAGTGTATGTGTGAGAGAGCACGTGCAAGAGAGAAAGCGAGTAAGAAAGTAAGTGCACGAAAACGAGCAAGACAAATGCTGAATGAGAGCACATGCAAGACAGCACGTGAAAGAGCCAGAGCACCTTGAGAAAGTGTGAGAGAGACTGTGTGAGAGACTGTGTGTGAGAGAATGTGTGTGAGAGAGCATAATACCACACACAACCAGTGTGATAGCAATAGTGCAGAAGAACATGCAAAAGAGAGGCTCAGAGTAAGACATTTTTATGCTTCTTTCTGGTAACTGCATCCCTAATATATATTAACTGCATTGAAAATACATATGATTTTTAAAGGGACGCTGACTGTATCTGATATATTAGATGAAAAGCTATGCTTCTCTGAACAACTCCTTCCTGTTAATCTTAGAAGCTCATAAACACATAGACATGCCATCAAACAGATTGTATCTGCAGCATCCAGAGGCACCATTTTAATTTCAGAGAGAAGAAATCTGAAAGATTATGACTCCAGTAGTCATTAGTGGCTTGTGGGTTATCATATTATCTCAAATTAAAAGATCTCAGATCAAAACAAAACTCACTACCATAAAAAATGCTAAATAAAAAAATCAGATTTATTACTGATGTGTTTGTTTCTCATAAATATATCTAATACCCACAGAAGTGTTCTTCAGCTGCCTTCCAGTCATATCAGCAGTAAAGAACAGATTGGAGGTGAAAACAGAAAGAAATTTGCATTCTTCTTTCAGTTGGTTGATTTGTCACTTATACAGTATAGCAAGGTTAAACATTCCCATCCTTCTCTTTTTGCCACCCAGTTCATACTTTCATACACCAGGACTACTAAACACATTAACCATTAAAAGCCTTTCTAAGTCATTTCTTCATGACTGGCAGGTTGTGTCCATCTTCTGGACACATCTCTGCCTAAACCTTAAGGCTAGTTTTGTTGGTTTTTTTTTTTCTTAGGTATTCTCAACTTTTATGTTTGTTCAATATAAAAAACGTTGGCAGTTCACAAGATATGTGAAGGTATATCTCTTAAGAATCTACAAATATCGTTTTGGTTTCTGGATAGCCTAAATAAAAGTGAAAGATATTCTTATCTCCTGTACAAGAATCATCCATTAAGAACAGTAATTCCGATTCTATGTTGTTAATACAGCAAACAGTGCAAAAGTTCAGCTGTGGCCATTCATGTACAAGCCACACAAAATTGTATTATATCATCTAGAAAGCACCTAGGTGGACTTGCTTCTCCAGGTAGGTTGGACTAGATGACTTCTAAAGGTCCCTTCCAACCTCTACCATTCTATGATTCTATGATCAACTGAAAAAATATCTGAATATAAAACAATCCTCTCACTGACAAAAATATAGCTATAGAAAAAAATGATTAGATGTTTAACCAGTCCACATTTAGTAGACTAATTCACTGGATTCATGAAAACCAGTAATATAAGGTTACCCAAAAAATTTCTTGTATGAAAATATCAATTTTCTTTGCAATGGTAAACTTATGGAATTCATAACACAGGATTAGTAGTAGTAGTACATGCAAACTTCCAAAGATTTCTTACTGCTAAAGCTGGAGAATGCATAAAAGTAAGCATTTTCCAAATCTTGGGTTGCACAATGAACTCTTAAATCAGTTATGAACAGCTCTTGATAAAAGATTTACTATTGAAAATATTAAGCTGAGTGATCAGTTATACAAAAAAAGATGTCAAAATCTAAATACTCAAAACCAGTTTTGAAAATTATTGGCAGAAGAAATATAAATAGCCATTGATTTGTAAATGGTATGTTGAAATCTTTAAAAGTAAAAAAAATAAAAAAAAAATAATTTTCATTAAAAATGTGTTTCATATTTGTCATTAGACTTTTATATAATCTGAAAGATGATTCTCAGGTTATGTGAGCACATCAAATAAATATTATCTAAATTTTTCAGTATAATAATTAGGATTACCTCAAAAGTCAGGAGAGAAAATAAACAAAATGTCACAGTAAGGTACTGCATGTCTCTGTAATAATGGTAGAGGGTACATTATAGACACATAAATAAAAAGTACAGGAACAGTCCCGCTATAAAGTAAAGCAAGAATCTGTATTTCTTTGACTGAGAATTTCCCCGAAGTATAAGTTCATCTATTCTGACAATTTTGCTTTTTGGTTTTTTAATATATGTGTAAATAAGGAAAAATAATTTTTATATATATTGTAAGTCTTTACATTATTTTATGAGGGAAACTCAAGATGATTTCTTCAGTACAGGATAAGAGGTAATAGCAAGCATGGCAGTAAATGTAAAAACAAAACACTGGTGATGTGTATAACCATATGTGTGATCTCTTTATTATAACAATAGAAATGCCTCATTTGGGACATTTTTGGTTTCTGACTGATCATACTCCCAGATATTTTGTCTATATGTCAGTATAGAAAAGAGAAGTTGCAGGTAGTAAACCCCATAGGTAATCAGCAATAAAAAGAGAGAACCTTAAAAAGAATTAGTTTGCAGGAACAAATCTCAGTACCATCACAAACTAATCTGCTCAGTTGTAAAATTATACCAGAAGGTTTTTACAAGCAAGCTTTCCTAAGCAATCTAACACTCCTTTCCTTTGCCTAGTACAGATATATTGCAAGCAAAATATTTGCCTGAAACTTTCTGTTTCTAAAAAAGACAACATTAAAAAGTGCTTACTCCAAGTTCTGGGGAAGGGAATATTGCTGTCATTCATATTTCATGTATTTTAATCTAAACTGGTTTTTTACCTTCTAAATGAGATTTAAAATAAACCAAAAATTACAAACTCACTTTAATCTTAAAAATTATTTGTAGAATTTTGCATTCTATTTAACACCTCATGTGACATCATTAAATGATTTATAAATTTTAAACTGATAATTTATCATCAAAATCCAGAGTCTGTTTGCACTCTCTCCTTTAAAAAAAAAATTAGAAAATAAAAAAAAAGGGAATTAAAAGTACAGCAGTTAAAATGGCACTGTTTCAACTGAATTTTCTAACTCCTTAGCTCCACATGTTTTTTTCTGTACTGTCTTAGATACCTCTCTTCAAAAGTTTCAAAAGAGTACACATTACAAGTTTGAATAAAAGAAAGTTACAACGGTGGTGTACTTTACCACTTAGAGTTTCTGCACTGGTGAGAGTATTTGATTTGAAAAGTAGCAGGAGTACTTTCTCAAACTCTCTCGTTCCCCACCTATACTAAGAACAAGTAGCAAGTACTTTTTATATTTCCTTAAAAAACTCTTCCGTCAGCCTTCCTCCAAAGCCACTAAATGTATGGCATCTCAATAGATTATTTCTGCTCATACTGCTTCCCATCTTGCTCAGTTGTGAGACTTCTTGGTACACATCTCCATTAATATCCACTGATATGCACAAAACCTATAGAAAATCAAGGACATATGTATGTTAAATCCCTCAGCAGAAGAGCATACAGCTCCAGTTCCCTTACAGAGCCCTCAAAGGGCAGTCCTGTACTCTTCCTCTCTCTCCTACTCTTGTTCCATGCATAACCTATGCTTCCATTTTATAAATTTCTATTCCCTTAATCTCCTTTCTCCATTACAGTTTTTTATTATAGCTCAGATAGTTTCAATGCAAGATACCAGAGCTGTCACTTGCTCTAAATCCTACTCCACCTCCCACCCTCCCCCTCCATGTTCAATTCGCTCCAAGAACAGCTGCATCACAGCTGTCAGGGTGAAAGGCAAAGATGTCCTTTTCCAATAAGACTGTGCCTGTGGCACACAGAGTTACTTCGAACAGCTAATTAGCAGGAGATAGGCCACGGCAAGGTTTGGTGCCATCCGTCAAGTCTTCTGCCAATATCAACACCATCAACTGAGCTGTCACGTTTGGTTCCTCATTTACGGAGACTGGCAAAGACTCTTCTTATGGGTAAGGAAAGACAGTGGAGCGTGAGTAGAAGAAACAAACTAGAGGGTCAGGCTCTGACAGTGTTCAGTCTAATAAAATTATTTCTATGCGTATGTTTTGTCTAGTCCAGTTAGCTCTTTTACTAACAACTCATAACTATGACAGTAAAATGAGACACAAAATGCAAAGTCAGGATAGACTAATTTGTAGAAATAGAGGCTTATACATCAGTAACTAGCATTGTGTTTGTGATCACAGTTTTTGGAAACTAGCCTCTAAAGGTATCCAGAATTTTATTTCTAATAAATAACAACCAAAAGAACATATTTTTTTTCTGTCTTTTTTTTTGCCTTATCACTACGTATACACTGAGCACTACAAGCACATGCAATTAGCTGAAGCCAAACTCCATTCAAAATGATAACCTTTGAACCGCAGAAGCACTTTTTTCAAGATGAAAATGTAGAACAGAACAAGAACAGAAAGTCAATATCTGATTAGGTGACTATAGACCAAAAGATTCTGGGGAGATTATATATGTAATTTCGCTGGTTTTTAGACATTTGAGCTACCAGAGCTACAGCACAGTATTTAGCTATGACTATTAGTTTGGGCATGGTGCCATTGCTTCAGGAAGATGCAATCTGAGCACAGACATTATGATGAATTTTAAAAAACAGTGTAGATTAGAACTGCGAAATAATTTCAGTTGGAAGGGAACTTGGGAAATCATCTAGTCTAACTACTCAAAACAGAGGTTCACTTCAGAGCAAGACAGGTTGCTCAGGGCTTTGTCTAGTCAACATTTGGGAATCTCCAAGAATGAAGATTCTCCATTGCCAGTTTGAGTACAAAATGGCTTTTCTTTCAAATCACACCTGGGAAAAGTCTATGCCTGTAGCATGCAAAGTTTTTTCAAACTCTCACTTCCTGTGAATTCTTTGTACTTCACAAAACACAAGCATAGCTGCTGCTTGAGTTCATATAAGAAAGGGGCATCTTTATTATGGACTTATGAAAAATATAAGGCTATGTGTTTTCAATGCAGTATCTATTGCAAAAAAAAAAAGTCACTTTTTAAACTTCCCTCATTTGTTTCTAAATTGCATATCTATTCAAGAGTAAATACTTGAAAAAGGTAAATCTGAAGTTTAAAATGAGTAGCTGTGGAACCCAGCTGTTGTGATGAGTAAGCTTCCAACTTATTTCTTTCCTTCGTTTTTATTACTCCTTTTTCATTACTGTGATATGACGAAAGAGCAACTACTTTTATTTTCACTTGAATGATCTGCCCATCATAGTTTAAATCAGTTCCTTAAATACAAATATTAAGTGTATGGAACACGTACAGAGTTTTTAAAAAAGGAAAACTGAACAGAAAAAAAATGAATAAAACTATTAGAGAAAACTGGGTTTTACTTTTAAAATAGGCTTGCAGCAGTACTAGCAATTATAAAGGTTTTATTACCAAATGATTATAACTGATCACTTACAAACTTAACCTTAGCTTACAGATATTTTGTATGATGCTACACAGAATGTTTTTGGGTTTTTTTTAATGTTTAGTTTTAGTTTTTTGATTTTTTGAATTAGGTTGAATTACCTCATCTCTCAGAAACATTTCTCCCTTGTTTGGGTCTTCTACCTTAATCAGTCAACTTGGTGATGTCTTTAGTAACCCTGTGTCTGGGTGGTGAGATTTTTTATTTATTTTAAATTAGGAGAAATAGCCACTTGAATAGAAGCAATTAAGTTTTATGCTTCTTATTACTAAGAGGTAATTGGAATGTGGTTATCATCCCGTTTCACAAAGGTACAGGCGTATATTTAATTTCTTCAAAATCTGAGTTACATTTTCAGGTAAAGTAGGGGAATTTTTTTTTCTTTGTATCCAAATGTTGCCTCTGATTTTGATTTAAACTTTTTTAAACTCTTTATTTTCAAACATCTCTCCCAGACGTCTGCACACAGGAATTTCATGCTTGCCCTTTACACCGAATTCATGAAGGTAAATCTTGAAATTCACACTCATTAAAACCTCTTTCCATCAATCTCACAAACTTTGAGAACTTTGATTTCCATCTTAAATTGATTTTTGGATTTCATTCTTACAAGGAAGAAGTCTTATTAGAGACTCTCACACACGGCACACCAGATGACTTGGTAATATTACTTGATTTACTTAATGTTATTTCTCATACTTTTAGGAAATTTAATAGTATAAATAGCATAACCTTATTCTATATTTCATCTTGCATTTCCAAATAGTTATCAAATAGACTAATTCAAAATCTTTGGTGAAAACTTTACTGTATGATCAGTTATATACAGTGTTCAGTTGTTACTTCATAAAAGTACCTCAGAAAACAAATGAAGTGCAGAACCTCCCAGATGAAAATTAACAATTCAGAAATACAGAAATAGCAAAGAAACAACATCTACTTTACTTCAGCTGTCAGATGAATTCAGTGAAATGTAAAATAAGATTTGGTATGTTTAAATGCACAAGGGGAAAAAAAAAAAAAAAGAAAAACGTCTTTTTCCACAGATAACTGTAGAATGAAAGTCCATAAAGATAACTAGAACACAAAGATAAAATATGGACCTTGATCCAGAAGGCACTTAAATCACATATTACAAAAGTTAAAATTAAACAGAAGAAAAAATATATTAAAAAAAACAAATAAAAATATCTGATACAGTCATAGTACTTTTGTCCTGATATACTAGGGTTTTTTTCCTTGTTATTGAAGGTCAGCTCTTGACCAGAGTGCAGTAGGACCATTCTCATGTATTAATCAAAAGAAAAGTATACTGAGATTAACTAAATTCTCTAAGTTAACATATATTTTCTCTCATTCATTCATATCTTCAGTGAAAAATACATTGTTATGATGGGAAGAAGTAAATCACTTAGGGTATTTCTAAGGTTCCTTTTTTGAATTCAGTAGAATGAGGTAGCAGCAATGGAGGAAGCACCCTAGTCTGTAATTGAAACATCTGAAAATACACAGATCATTGTGGCTACTACTAGAGGACTACTACTACCAACAGACAATTACTGGAAAACTAAATATGCAACTGTTTTGACAAAATGATGAGCAAGAAACAATAAATTAATAAGGTCCTCTGTGAAGGGAATAGAAGAACTTTTAGAAAATTCCATTTAGGAAAGAAAAGAAAACAAAAAAAAATCTCAGCTGAAGGATGTGACAGGAGTAGAATAGCATTTTTTCCCCATTTTCCTCCTTGCAAATACTATTAATCTTCCTGAAAATAAGTATTATTCTGTACATCTGCAAGGATTCCTATTTTCTCATACTTGGAATTCACCGACTATATTGTTAGATGAAAAGCAGACCACTAGACATTACAAAAAGATTTAAAGCACTTCTGGAGTTCACAAGATGAATTCTGAACCCTTTTGATGTTGGATTTTAAATTTTATGATCTCCACACTTCAACTCACCTGATTATGACAAATATTTACGTGTTTAAGTCTTTAACCTTGCATTGAGCTCCCTCTCTGTTTATATTAATCTGTTTTCAGTTCCCCTGAATTCTGACTCCTATTTCTTGCAATTGTAAGGAACTGATTTAGCCACCTTCAGCCCCAGAAGAAATCCTCACTTACAGAAAGATTCATTTTATTGAGACTGAATAAAACTCGTGCTGTTCTCATGGAATACCACATGTGCAGCCACTGAGGTCCCGTCCTTTGGGAGAAATGAGATAAAGCAAAAACGTTCACCTTAAGCTGAAAGTATCTCGCATATATCAATTTAGAAAGTAATTTACTTTACTGGCAATTCCAATATGGTGATTTCATTTTTTTTCAGAGAAAATCTCTCAGTCATGCTTCTGAATATGAATTCAAGAAGATCGGATTCAAAAGAAATTCTTAAGTCACACTGTTGATCATTAATCGTGATCATTGCACTTTTTTATCTGGTTAAGATATATAAAAATTAAATTTTGTTTTTATTACTAAATTAATTTTGTTAAAAGTTTTTTATGAAATGTAAGATTAATGCAATTTTTTTAATATTAAAAATATAGCCCTTTATGAAAGTAGTTATTTTCAAATAAAACAACAATATTAACCATTCATACTTTATTCTGAGGCATGGTATTTTATGATAAATACCTGACTGCAAAGTTATGAGAAACTCAGTATTAAGAAAAGCTAAATATTTTATCTATAATTATAATTGTTTAGATATCATCTCAGCAAAAGACAAACATCCTGCAACATTTTTATTTTTCAAGAAAATATCAAAAAAGTATATTAAATAGAAGAGCTGTATAACTTTGAGTTGGAATGAATATGAAAAAGGAAATACATATTTTTACTGTTCATTATTAAAAAACCTCACACTCTTTTACAGATTCCCTTATAAATCAATTTTTTATCCTTTATTCACTGTACAAACAAGAATGTAAGAGAAGTAAACACTGTCATAATTTAAAATAAGGTCTCAGTGTATATTTCCATGAATGGCAAAATAAAAAAAAACTCAGTTTGAATGTTTCTAATTCCCACTTTAAGATAATACACTGTGTTTATATGCTGTTCCATACTGGCTTTTATTTAAGCATGCAGTAAAAGCTGTTTCCAAACAGGGTTTGCTGAGATCATTTAATAATGTAATAAAAAAGGGAGATAAGAGAATTGCATTAATGTCTCACTTTGCAAAGACGAGAGATCGCAAGAAAAGACTAAACTTTGAGGGGTAGAGGAATTTTCTCAAATTTGCAGAGAAAGTGTGTGCATGGATATGTATGCTTCAATCTCTTTCATAAATGCACTTCAGGACTGTGGGTACATGTTTGTAGAAACTGTAAACCACTGAACACAGTCATATCACTGAAACACAAAACACACAGCAAAATAAACTATTTTGTGTTTCTTATCAATTATTGACATTTTATTTTTACATTTTCTCTTCCTGTTGTAGACAAATATATCTTCAAATGCAGAAAGGGGTCTGAAGGTGTACAGGAATCTAGAGAAACAAAGATCATATTCTTATAAACATAACTGGATGAGCCAAAGAAATATTCAACTACATACTTCCTGGTTTGTTTGTTCTAGAGAAAAAAAAAACAAAACTAAAACCACAACAACAAAGAATGAACCAGCAAAATAACCCTCAAATCAAACCCAGCACTGAAACACAAATCTATATTTTCCTTACTTGAAGTTTAAACACATTTCTCTTCCAAATTTAACAATTTAGATTCTCACTGTTTCGGAGTGTATGCCTACACTGCAGTCCCAGGTGCAACTGCAAACAGATCCCAGACATAACCTAAGCAGCGTGGGGAATAATGGTAGTGGAATCAGCTGAGGATACTCCAGCAACTAGACCAACCTACCCAAGCTCTCAAGGGATGAGGGTTGACAATATTTCAGCCCACACAGAACTCAACATTGGCATAGTTAAATCAGTATTTAGTTAATTAGGCATGTGTATGATTAGTTGATTAGGCTGCAACTGTATGGTTACGCTGCAGCATACTGAGGGATGTTTGAGATGTGGGGTTTTTTCTTCTTGCAGCATGGGGAGAAAAAGGCTATTCCACCTCTAGTTTGTGCCACTCATACTCCTACAACTGCAATGATAACAGACAAACCTAATACTCAAACTAATCTATAGGAGCTTCTCCATTCAAACCAGTCTAAAGCTATACACTTTTCATCCCATTCCACTAAACAAACTATATGGATCTTCATAGTTATTTTAGTGATGGTAACAATCACTGAAATAACTATGAAGATTCGTATAGTTTGTTTAGTGCCAAGTTAGTCTAGGGGAATCAGAAGACATATTCTAATTTTCAGCTTTGTGCTGGAATTTAACATCTCTGGGTTTACAACCTTTCATGTTTGAATGTCTTTTGTGCATCAAAAGAGCTGCATAAAAGAAACAAACACAAAATCTTTTATCATAAGACATGATTATGAGCACAAAAACCTGAAAATATCAAATAATAAACTAAGGCTAAACTGCTCAATTCCATTAAAGGAAGTGAAAAAAATAGAAGCTAAATTCATCCATGTCTAGATATCTTCTGAAATTCCATGCATGCCAAAATCAAATTATTTTCATAGTTAAGCAATAGTGTTTTACACTGACACTGTTCCCACACTATATTTGAAATTTAGAGGTTTATCACAATAAACTTAAAATTTATGAAATAATAGATAAGAATGGCCTGGCTTTGTCACCAGGTAACTAAATCCATAAGTAGTTTCCCTCATAAGAAAAAAGCTAAGTGGCTATACCTCCATCTTGTCTTAAATAATTAAGCTTTGACTAAGACTTGAGAAGTGCTTAGAATTTAAGGACAAGTGTTTAATCAAATGAGAGAACATTAAGAAAAGGTAATCACAAAATTTCATGAGATGACTGTGATAATATTAGCAAATCTGCTAATGTTGGCAGGTCTTACAAAAGATCTGTGGTGTACATGCTAATAAACTGCAAACTCTAAACATTTCAAATCATTGTGTAAATGAAGACTATTCCATCCCACCAATGATAGATACTGGGATCCCAATGTGCCTGCGATGCATTGTTGATCATGTAATGTGGAGCTGACCTGGGAATGCTCAGTTCCAGAGAATTCTGGAAATCAGATTACTGAGCTAAATCATAGAATCATAGAAGGGTTTGGAAGGGACCTTTAGAGATCATCTAGTCCAACCTCCCTGCAGAAGCAGGTCAACCTAGATCAGGTCACATAGGAACATGTCCAGGTGGGTCTTGAAAACAAACCAACCAACCAAACACACACACACAAAAAGATAACAATAACAAAAAAATCCCACCACCCTCAAAACCTCAAACTCTGAATAAAACAGAAATCAAATACAGAGCACTAAGCTGCATCTGCAATAAATCTACAACTTTAATGAGAGTTGACAAGTTCAATCAGTATTTTGAACTGTTTGATTGAAAAGGAGTATTTTTGCAGCATATTTTTAGGACCACTTTCCCTCGTGGCATTAATGTAAACTCTTTCTCCCTTTTTTAGTTTTATATAATCAGTATTAATAAATTAATAGTGTACGGAAGACATCATTAAAAGACCCACAAAAAAACCTCAGATGGTTGAAAATGGCAACAAACTTAATGAGGTAACAGTAACATAAAAGAGAACCCTCTAAGTGATCAAGGTGAAAGTCAGTGACACAAACATGAAGACTCCCTAGAAACATACCTCATAATGTCTTTTTCTAGTCTTCTGCAGATAAGAAATTATCACATGGGGATTTAATGCACAGTTGTGAGAAGAATATTGTCAACTTTGTTAGACTGAGTTGCACTGAATTTGACTGTCAAATGATTGTGAAAAACTAGTCAGCTACTCTTAGCTCAAGGTGATTACCAATAACGAATTTCATTGCAGAAAAAATAACAGTGCTCCCAGACAAAGCAAACCACAGAAATCACGGAAAATATCTGTATGCCAGAAAGCCCTGTAATTTTACATGAGAAAGTTGAATTGTTCAGAAAAGCTCATTTTCACACTGTGGATCTCTGTTACAGCTCTGCCTAGCCCTACATTACTATACACTGACTATATATAGTCTTCACTGTCATCTACTAGGAAATTATGTGCCTTTAAAACAGTCTAACTAGATTATTGTTATTTACTATCTGCACCATTATATATTACAATTCTTAAGCTAATGCAAAACTTGATTCCCAAATTCCCAAGAGAATAAGTGAATACATAAACCCAAGCATCTCACATATTCTGTTATTTCCTATTTCCTATTTCAAGGCCCCGTTCCCCAACCAAAATATATCAAACATATCATGACGTATTCTGACTTCTATTCAGATGATAGCAGTCTTTAAACACACAAATAATACAAATCTTGAAAGGATGACAGACAATATAGAGTGGGGTCATGACCTGCCGCAATAGACAGGACACAAGGTCAAGATGAGAGCTGCAGTTTTGACCTGACAGTCGTCCAAATTATTGGCGTACCAGAACTCAGCATTCATCAACAGAAGAAGTGTGAACCAGCATTGAAGAGAGCAGAGCACCCTCCCCAGCAGTTTGTGTCAAATTTATAAACAATACCTTTCCTCAGCTAACAACTTAACAGGAGTTTGGAGACCGAAGGAAAGGACACCATAAAAATCCTTGCCCATTCAGAATTAATGAGTTCTTGCCAGACCTAGACAGAATTCTTGAAATGGTACCTTGATTCCCAGTCTACCTACTTCTTACAAGTCTTCATGGGTTTGCAGTACTTTTCCTTGTGATAGGTGATACACAACAATAGATACATAAGAATACTTCAAAATGATAAAAACACTAAAAAAATATTTACCAACTTCAGCAAGATATTGCTGTGAATGAAAGGTCACTGAACAGCACCCTTAGGTTCTACTTTCTCACCAGTAAAGCGCATATTTTTACAGCAGTATTGTAAACCTCTAAATGTTTTCTTTTGAAATACTACTGCTTTTCTATCTTGTGAAACAGAATCAATTCAAAGGCCTCAATCGTACAAGCAAGTATGCTTGCCTGTTATAACTGCTCATTTACCTGAAGAGAATGCAATTTCCCTGAAGGATCTGCTAAATTGTAACAAACAGTATTTCTGAAAAGTCACAATAAAACACAGGGGTTTAGAATACAATTAGATAGTGCTGGGTACTTGTCTGATCCCACACAATTCATTCTCCCATCCAGTGACGCATAAAATTTGGCACATAATCTACTTAGGATTTTTGTTTGTAAAAGGAAGACAATTTTTCCTCCTGTGTTTCTGACCTTTATTCTTATTACCAAATACTCTTTCCAATTTCATTGAATTATGCAAACTACTCCTTGTGAGTAATGTCAGAAGGATTTTGTCCATCTCTTGGAATGAGATATTTTACAGTTTATGCAGTTACCTTGTGTTTCCAAACTGCACTTACATAAAAAAACATTAGATTAAAAGTCCGCAAAACCAGGAAAAAAATAGAGATCTATGTTTTGTACCTCAGGATTAGCTATTATATCTAATGCATACCTAAAAATAATACAAAGAACGGTTTCTCCAAACATGTTCAGAGATTTCCTTGTCAATATGGGAGCTGGGTGGGAAAAAGATGCTGACAGTGATTCAAAGAAAAGTAGAATAGCTAGAATTTGATTGTACTTCATGATCCCTCTTACCTCTTTTCTTCAAGGGTTTATCCAGCTTTGAAAGTTCATTGTTATTTTAAGATCCCTAATTAGCTTCCTTATTAAAAAAAAATTAAAAATAAAAGTCATTCAATCCAGGAAGGCATTTCTTTTATTTTAATTATGTAATGACTATTTTCAGTGATTGGTAAAAGTTCTTCCAAGTGCTATATTCAATCTATGTTCAATCAGGGACAATCTGTACTGCCTACATAGCATTACCTCATCTAGCTTTTACGGCAGCTCCATATTATCTATTGAGATTTTAGGATGTAATTTCCTGTGAATGATAGAAGCTGATAACAGTCCAAGTCATAAAATTGAGAATGATATTCACTTACTTTTTAGAATATTGAAAATATATGCTACATCAATTACACAAATAATTGAATATTTTTGTTAAGAAGTAACTCAGTGCCACTACTCTGCTGGAAAGCCGTAGCACTGTATGCTGTTATTAAGTCACTCCACCCACCCTTCCTACAACACCAACATTGTTCACAACAAATCAATAGAACCATTACAAAACGTGTTTGCTATAATTAAGGAGGCAGGAGTCCTATATTTATGCTGCAGGATGCATTAAAATACCAACAGACATCAGGACTGAGTTAGTGCTCTCTCAGCTACACCAGTTATTCTTCACTAAACCATGGTTTATTTGTTTATTAGTTTCAAGGACCACCAATTTCTACTCTCTCATTAAGAACTCCATGCTCTAAATTTAAAAGCCCTGCAGGAAATGTATTTCTTCACATCTTTTGGTGAGGAAACAGAGTTTAAAGAACATGGAGTGAAGAGAACAGGTAAAAACTTTACTCCAAGTTCCTTACAAAACAAAGAGGGAAATTTCTTCAAAATTAAATAAAGCACAAAATAGGGCTTTCTTTTGTGGGAGAAGGAAGGGAATCAAAGAGTAATTTATGTATGTTTATATATAAATATATACAAACACACATACATATCCCGTATGCATATATTTATACAGTTTTACAGTTGAAAAGGATCTTCCTAATAGCCCTTTTATTGCTGCAAAGCACCTAACTGTCTTTGAAACGTTAAGATGGAAGACTATGCTTTCCATTCTGCATATTCAACAACTTTTGTCAGTAACAAATGTTATATAATTCTCAAATTATGTGGTTATCTTAAAAATTATGTAGACTCTTATGAACTATGCCTGTTTCACACTTAGTCAAGTTTGGTTCATGTTAAATACTCTTGGAACACATCCCAACCAATTTGAATAAGCACACAATATACACAAACAAAAATTGAAGTATGCTGCAAAAGGCTGTTGGACTATAACAGCAAATAAATAAATACAAGCAAACATGTACCGACTTATATTATTGCAAATATCACAGCATAATAATAGTCTAAGAAGCAGAATATTTACAAAGCTGTAATTTCTTGTTAGGATCATATACTAGTAGTATTAGTATCTGCACATATGGTCTGTAGAATATTGTCATATTCAAAATTGTTATCAATGACTTTTACATCAGAGAAACATTAAGTGTGTAAAAACACATTTATAAATCCTTAAGGCTATGAAACTATTATTAGTTAAAAGGCAAAAAAATCTCACCAATGTGTAAATTCTTGCGACTATGTGCTACGCAATGATAATTTAAGGAAGTCCTCAGAAGGTCTTCTACTGATTGTCCATCTGCATATCCATACAACACAACAGATATTGAAATTTCAATAATTGCTAGGTCTAGTGAAACAAACAGTTCCACTCTAGACAAATGGATTATGTTTAACACTATGTTAAAACCAGCATTCAGATTTTTCTTAAAACTGGAAGGATAGTCTCAGAATGCACACAGAAGTTGAATGAATCACAGAATACCATACATTTTCTTTACAATTAAACTTCTCAAACTTGCAACTGTACCTTTGCCATAAAATCTTATTGATTTTATTTTGCAAAATAACTGATGTTTTTTAAAATGGTTTATCACTAAAGCACATTTTAAAAAAGCAGAATATCTGTCTGGAAAAGGATTTGAAAGAATTGATGATCAAAGCAAAGTGATGCCAAACAACTAATATAATGAAATACTGCACAACTTTATATACTTGTGCAATATTGTATTGTTCCAGTGTAAAAAAAGGCAATTTACAATACATGGAAGTTGCAAAAGCAACAATTTGGAAACACTTTGAGGGCAAAAAGGGCTGGTGTTAAGTGAGCAAAAGTCCACCTAAAGCTGATGCTTACAATGGACATCAAACAAATTAAGAAGAATTTCTACTACAATGCTGATAGTGAAAGGCTTATTAAGGAAAATGTGTGACTGTCACTGAAAAGTGCAGGTAAATGCTTCACCAACAAGGGCTCCCAGGTCTCTGGGAAAAGATACAGTGCTCAACAGTGGAAAGCAACCACATACAGTGGATGAGGATCAAGTCAGAAATATGTGCTGTGATAAGAGTATTTCCACTTCTTTAACTCTGAAACTGTGATAGCAAAATTGAATTGAGACATAAAGATAGAAAATATTGATTATGTTTTTTCCATTGCACTCTGTATTTTAATTAAAATGTTTAGAACACTCAGCTCAGTGTTCATAATTAAACACACCTAAAAATATCAGAGAAAATTACTTTTAAAGCAGATTTGGTTTTAAATGCCTTGCTTTAAAGTGAATAAGGAAAGAGAATAAGAAATTAATATTATGTGATAATACATTAGAACTGAGTCAAGTTTAACAATTTGTTGCATATGTTAACAGTCACCAAACTGCAGAATTATAAAATAAACCACTTTTCATTTTCAGTTACCCATTGAAAATAATCCAGAAAAGGTTTGCAAATAATGCATTAAATGTACGATTACAGTGGATTTGTTGGTGATTTAATTAAGAACTGAAGAACAGCACCCTTTTTGAAAGTAACCCAGCATGTTCCCAGTAAATGATCTGTAATATACAAGCCAGAACAGTTTAAATAAAATCCAGCAAAGCATTAAGTATATCAAGGAAAAAAATGCAGAGAAACAAATGATTGGAAAATGATAAGTAAAATCTTGCACTTAGCAAAGACAATCTTGATTTTCAAAGTCCAGTTGCAAATATTATTCACAATCAATTACTGTCTACCTCTCCATCTTACTAGATCCAAACCAGATGAAATTTCTAGTCATTACTCACAAAGTAGATGGAAGGCAGAAAAACTTTGCTATAGAACGCAATTTTTAGATGTCCTGTGCCTGTTTCTCAGGTTTAAATGATTCATAACCATTATATTTCAATTTTATACTCCTATTCTGACCAAGTTGCCATGCGTATATACTTGAAAAAATTATCATTGAAACACACTTTGGACATTGAGATTTCCTTAACATTACATTTTAAATAAATTGAGACAAGAAGTATAGGCATTTGTAATTTAACAATCAGATGAATATGAATGCCATTTTTGTCCAAAGACTGCCTTAGGACAAATATATAGATATTTTCATTAATAGATAAAGGATTTAATTTCATTTGCTGCTAAGTAGACTGACTTTACTAAAGAACTGAAGCGTTATAAGTAAAGTGAATAGTCTATTCCTATTGCACAGTTTTACGAACTTTAAACCACAAGATTAACTCCTTTTACATATTTAGTATGAAATATGACTGTACTGCAGAGCTAAAATCCCCCAACTTCCTGTGCTACAAAATTTCAACAGAAATTTATTTCTGAAACACGTGAAGTACAGCACTGTAATACTAGCACCTGATTAAAGTAAGTGATTGACTGTCTATATATGGAAACTAGATGTATTTTAGCTCAGAGTTCAAATTTACCTCTCACTGAAAAAAATCGTAACACAAATTTAATGGAAGATACCTTTCTAAGCTCCTGTCACAATGCATCCAAAAGCAGATTAATTTCACCAGCTGTTATAGATGTGTTTGGACATTTAAGCAAACAGTTCGAAATACAGTTTTTCTTCAAACATATTTAGAATTTTTTGAGACTAGAAACCTAACAGAAATATGCTTTATTTTAGTTATTTTTATTATGTGTTGGGGTTTTAAATTATAGATGTTTTGAACACAGAAAAAAAAACCAAACCTCTTCGCTACCTGCACAAATATGTGTGCACATCCATGCAAGGACTCATTTTAGATCTTGGATAGATAATATAATTTTATTTGGACCTTAGGACAGTCAAGGTGGTAAGATCAGAATAAAGATGAAATCTTTATTGATTCATGAACTTGGGCTACCATACAAGACAATAACATAAAGAATGTTATCATCTTTCTATGATACCTTCAGCTTTCTTTTCTGTCAACTTTGCAGAACAATCACAAGCAAGCTTCAAGAGGGTGAAATGTACTAAACACGTACAGCAGATGACAATATTACTGAAAAGCTGGAGGGAGGAGGGGGTCCCTCATTTTCAATACACAAAACAGACCAGCCTGTTCTGAGTTGTTTAAATCTATGAAGTCCAAAGGGTTACCAAAGATAAAGTCTATTCCCTCAAGAAGAAATAAAATCTGTCTTTAAGATGAAGGGAAAAATGCTACAGTAACCTACAACTGACATTCATTTTGCATCTGTTCAGGATACAGTTTTACTTTTCCTATTCTATACTCTATATTCCATCAAGTTGTTGATAGTCTTAGAGATTTTATTTCAGTCTCATTAACAACTTGAAAAAAGAAAATAAAATAATTAATGTCAAGACCCAAAATCAAAGTTATATATCAGTTATGCCTTGGACAGAGCTCAATTATCTCTGATTTTTACAAAGTTTGAGGCACCTAATCTTTTAAAATCAAAGTACCAGAATACATCTGGAAAAAAACCAGATTATATTTCCTGAAAGGAATTATAATCTTCTTATTGTTTTTTTTCTCTTTGGTTTTGATTTGTTTGATTCAGGACAAATAAGAAAGTTGCACAATGGATTTATTTTACACTGTGAACCAGAATCAGGAACTGAAACAGCGTCACACAACAGAAAGCTCACCTTTATGCTCCCACTGAGAATGAGGGTGAGTTTTGGGTGAGGACTGAATGCGGAATTATGTCCTCAGGCTTTGCTCACCTCTTATTTGGAGCTCCAGTGTAATTGCAACTGACGTAAAAAAAAGGCCAAAAATCTGCTCCTGCAGCAGTGCTTTGACTGTAGAGCTTCTTACTCATGCTCTTCAAAATCATATTAATGCCAGAGTATTTTCAAAGGTGGATTGAAATCTTCCTTCAATTCCACCATTCATAGAGTCCTCCCACATGACCCTGTTCAGTTCTCTTTTAAAAGGAGCAGTAATGGCTGAACTATGACTTTGATCCTGCCAACATTTTTTTATACTCTGGCAGTATAGAATTGATATAGTTTCAGGGGTTGCTTTGAGAGTCTTTTTGTAGTCAGGAGCTCAATAATTCCTGCATTTAGGCTGCAGGTGGATCAAAACACAGTGATTCTTCAGGCAAGATCCATATCTTGATACAGGTAGAATCTAACTCCAGCCATGAACTCATAATAAACTGCAATACTTAGACTTTCATCTAATTCTCCTACAAAAGCTTGATATCTCTTAAAGAGCATATCCTAAATACATGTGAGCCACATTTTGCATTCAATGAAAACTGATCTTACAAGCTATAGAGGGAGGAATTTCTGAATGAGAGTTATATTGTATGAGGAAGAATCTATAAACTCTGGCACAGAGGGGGAAAAAATCTCTTTGAAATCCTTTCTTTGTTTTAGGCACAAAACCTGTACAACCTCTGCACAGCAATTTTAGAGTTTATTCTTTAAATCCAAGGTCATGCAGCCATAGCAGCTAGTTCATGCTCAGAGGGGAGGTAATCATCCTCTGTTCTTCTCAGCAAGAGCTCTTCGTTGAGGTCAAAGAAATGGGGCAATGTAACCCTGGAATCCATTACAAATTAGCATAATGTCACCACCTCTCTCTGTGACATCTAAAATGAGCACAGATGAAGGACAGTGTGGAAAACAATGCAATTGCAAGTATCTGGATCCAACAATAACTGTGAGAAGGAGCAAGGAACTGGAACTGCATGTAATGAAACCTTTAACAAACTCCAGCTTTCTTGTGTTGCCTTCTTTCTCTGTCACACCATTAAACAAAACAAAACAGAAAAAATTGAAACCCAGAAATTTCAGACAGACATTCACTTCTGAAGGCAGGAAACCTGAATGAAACACCACCATAAGCTTTCATCATGTACAAATACAAAAAGAAAATACACATAGAGGTGAGAACACCACCATCTCAGCACCACAATGCAGCACTGCTGTGAGCCAATCTGTGAAGATGAGATCTCTCTTTGCCCCTACACTGACGTCTAATCAGACTCCTAACACTTTTGGGAAAAAAAAAAAAGCACAAAATATAAAGAAAAAGGAAAGGAAACACACAATACACAGAAATGAAATGTGTTATCTTGTGTTAACACAGTCCAATAGTCACTTCAACATATGTTTTTTAATCAGATCTGCTCAAAAATACAGGGATGGAACATAAGTATAGGTCTTTACATATCAGGACAGAGTGAGAAACAACTCATCTTCTCAATAAAAATCAGCAATTTCCTTTTCTTCACACATTCTGTAAGCTTTATGAAAAAAAAAAAGTTGAAGTAGCTAAAAACTTCAGTCCTAATGTATTCTGAAAACATTTTAAATTTTATGTCATTTCTGAAACATGATAGCTAATTAGTTATTTGATTATCATAATCAGAAACACTAATCATTGCAGTCTTGATGAAAATTCAGTGATTATCCCAAGAGAGTTGCGGTCCAGTAAATATGTTGATAGGCTATTTGTTATTATAATGGCAATGCATCATGATAACATATAGTAGAAAACAAAAGACAAATACAGATTAATACCATCCATGATACATCAATACAAGAGAAAACCTAATGTGACCTCCAGGTCATACTATGTGGTTCCTATTCAAGCAAAATTGTATTAGTTGTGTGTTTAGAGGGCTGTAGTTTCCTAGTGAATGAAAATACAGATCCCAACCCAATACAGTGATCATCTACCAATGCCAAGCCACATGGTGATCTCTCCTTAAAACTACCACAGAGTTAATTGGAAAGTTAAAGAAAATCTATTTTAATATTTGGAAGTATAATCAAAATATTGCAAGTGTAAATGAAATAGATGAAACAGCATCACTTCCTCCCATAAATTTTTGACTCTATATCCTTCCAACACCCAAAAAATTTATTTATTTTATATAATGATTATTATATACATACTTTTAGCTTTTTATTAAAGTAACCTCTCTTTTGATAAATACTTAGCAATACCAGACCTTTTCTTGTGAAAACTACAACAGAAAACTGACATTAGGTAAACTATTTTTCCCCATGAAGTTTCAGTTTGCCAGCCCACCTGAGGATTTATTTTTAACCCCATTCCTTCAGCCTGCAATTTCTTATTTCAATTTTCAGTTTAACAAGCTGAAAGTGGAACTGTTCAGAGATGAAATACACATGGAGTTGCTTTAAAATACTGAATTACTATTATCTGCTTCATGAGTTGGAACCCTTTTCTCTCCCTCTCATTCTTGCCTTTTAATTTTTATTATTTTCAGCAGATAATATTAAATATCACCCAAGCTTTACAAAAATATCAATGTTATTACTTTTGCTTTTTTACCTCTTTCCCCTTCAAGACTAATAGCTGCCAGAATTGTGGCTGTCAAAACTGGCAGCTGAGAACTTTTCCCATACTTGCCAAAGAGTTGATTGGAGATATGCAAATAACACCTTCCAAAATTGTCAAAGGCATCCCAAGAGGCACAACTGAGGTTAGATACTTCCTTTACAACTCGATGAAACCACTGTATCTTCCTACCACTCAGAAATAGAAAGCAAGAATTCACGACAGATGTCATTTTCACAATGACTTCATAGAGGAGCTGTCTATCACTCCACAGTGTAAACGTATATGGCTTCCATTGTCACAGGATCCAAGCTATTTCAGTATTTCACATACTCCCTCCATGACTACCAAATGTAGGGAAAAAAAGTATATTTTAAAGCTAAGAAACTGAGGCACAAATATGAAAGAATAAAGTTCCAATAAAATACATTTTATGGATTAAGTGAGAATTTAAAATGAGATCTCACAGAACATCTACTTCAACTACGTACAATGAAGAAAAACAATATATAACTCATTTGTCAGACATTTAGTAAACGTGAGGAAAACTCCAGGAAAGAAAATATCTGTGGGTAATTTATTCCAGTGATTTATTGCCTGATAAGCTTTTATATATTTTACCCTAACCTTAATCTGTAGATTAACCCAATTTATTCTTCTCTTTCATTCAGTGGCCAAGAAAAGCTATTGATCATTGTCCTGTTTGCAAAAAAAAATTTGTGTAACAGAGACCTCATATTTTCTCTGAGTCTGCTTTTGTCTAGATTAAATAATACAAATTCCATCAACATTTCTTTATAGGTCATGTCTTCAAAACCTCTCATAATTCTTATTCTTCTCTTATTTCTTTATTTTATTCAACTGTTCCACAAACCACAAGGACCAAAACCAAGTAACATATTAGATATGGCCTCAGAAGCTCTGACTTGAATTTCTACATCTTGCTTAGAGTAATCTTCATCATATATTTTACAGGATCATGTTGTTAATTCATGTTTCATTTCTGACCATTATCTACTTAGTCACATGTGTTTGACTGAGTGCATTTTATTTCTTCTTTCGTAATGTAACATTTCGCGCAAAACTTCAACGCAGATCAACTTGTCACTTTAAAGATGATTTACAAAATTTTGACTGCTGATCCCCAACAAGCCTCCTACACATGTGAACTTTGTTAAAACCTTAATTTTGTCTGCAAGTTTTACAGGAATACATTAGCCTATCGTCAAAATTATTAATGAAAATTCCCAAAAGAATACCCTATAGAGGACAGATAAATGAAGGACTCTCTTGACATGCTTTCATAACTTGAAGAGACACCAAGACTAATTGATTGGGTCTTACACCTCACACAATATTGATTAAACAGAGTTCAAGTTTGCCTACAAGAATGTTATGTGGGTTAATCTCATAGATTAACCATCTCAAAGAGGATGAAAGAGTGTACTACACTCAAGGTGTGTTAGATCTACAGATTTCTATAGATCTGTTACACTGACAAAAGCATTCTAAAGGTAAATTCACTTCTCGTAGATAATAATAGCTTGATCTAGATTATTTCCAAATATTCAGGTTAGACTGGCTACGATACCCTGTTTCCCTTCTTATCACAAAGCCCAGTAACATATTTACATTCTGCTTACTCCCAAGGACTCCCTCAGCTGCCATGAGTTTTGTAAATGTAGAAGATTGAGAGAAAGATCTCATTTATGAATTTTGACTTTCATTCACTAATTTTCTTTTTTAAGATCTTTCCTTTAGACAGCCATACTTAAACATGTACTTCACTATGTTCTCACATTTTTGATGCATCATATGTACTCATTAAAACACTTCCATTGTGTACCTGGTCAAGCATCACTGTATGAGGGGGCATGAAGACGGAAGCAAAGAAGAGCACTGAATTCTTCAGCTTTCTTTATGTCACCCTGTGTTTGCTCTTTATATTTTATAATGGAAAGATATTACTTTTTACCTGTGAGATTAACCTAACCTTTTCATAATTTTTTTCTAATTTCTAACTAACATACAGTTTTTGCTCAGCACTACTTTCTTTTATATTTAGTTCCAGGTTATTTTTCTGTACTTCTATCTTGTTATATCTACATTTCTTCCATTTTTATATTATTTTTTTCTCATTCAGTTTATCAAAGAGCTTCAGGTACAGTCAAAGTGTTATTTTACTATGCTGCTTGTCCCTTTTGCACCTCTCAAAAGGGTTTGCAGATGTACTTCTACTACAGTCTGTGTCTTCAGTTCTCAATATATCTCAGATGGTATTCTTCAATGTGCTTACTTATCTGTTTCCTAAATTTGAAAAAGTCCTACTGTTAGGCATCTTTCTCTCTGTCAGGAAGAAGAGTGGAATGTAGGTATTCAAGCATCTTATTCAAATATATTCAGAATTCAAGTCTTAGGCAGTTGGCTGGGACCTCAATTGTCAGACTAATAAACTCAGGTCTTCAGAATGTCAAACCAACACTCCACATCCCATCCCATCCCACAGCCCTTGTTTATTTTGCAGAAACTTCTTAATTTTTTTCAGGAAACTCCTTGCATCTCAGAATAAACTTCTCCCCTTTAAGTACTAATGGTTAACCATACAAGAACATCACTAGGATAAATACTGGTACTGTATTATTTTTTAGAAAAATCATTCATAACTAGACACAGCATTCTGTTCTGTGATTGTCATCATGAAGACACTTCAGTAGCAATTTCAGTGCAGGAGTTCTGGGAAATACAGCTTTTAATACTTGCTAGCAACTGGGGAAAAATCTAATATAATGGGACTCCTGAAGACTGACTTGGGTGCTAGACAAACTGGGGTGTTTTAAAATACAACCACAACATGAAAAGCAAACTTATTTAAAACAACAAAAAAGTATGAATATAAAAGAAATCTTGCATTATTGGAAGGCATATAATTTGTCTGATAAGGTTCAGTTTCACTTTGTCACAATTTACATCATTAGCTACTTCACAATAGATATCTGCAAGTCTGCTCTTACTCCTTTGCAATCAAGATGAGGATAAACACATTCTGTGGGGCCACTGCACACTCAACCATGTGTCAGCATACTGTAGCTGAGATATGGCCAACTAAACCTTGGATCATGTCAGGGAAATCATTTTTGTTAACATCATCAAAAACAATTCTCATTGATTCCCAGTGTTACTGTTAGGATACCTTGAAAATATTTTGTCTAAAATTTTAACTCCCTTGAATTTTTAATGTTTACAGTGAGTTTTGTACATGCCTAAACAAGACTGAAGTGATGAATTTTTCTGTCTAATAGAGGTGGTTTAACTCAGCAAATAATTTCTCACATTAATAACCTTTCCTTACTGGAGTTGAGTGACCTTGAATAAACGTATTCATTCTTTCTATCAAAAATTAAAATGTCACATGATTTGACAATCCATCATTTTGTTTCCTACAAAAAATTTGACAGAAATCCCTAATGTGTTACTTAAATTCTGCATGTTGTCTGCACACCACAGAAACGTCACATATGCATTTCTGTAGATTCTAATTGGGCTTTTTACAGATAGGATGTTTTCCAATGGGAAATTGTTAAAAAAAAGACAGATAGTTGTCCCCATCCCACCATAACCCCAATCTACCAAGAAATCCAGAAATAAACCCACATAGATGGCTTCACTTTATAAAACAGTAGAGATTTTTAATTTTTTTCCTTAGAAGTACAGGAATTGGGTCATGTTGCATTTAGTAAAGATGAACATCAATGACCAGCAACTGTAGGAAATATATTGTTACCATACAAAGTCTTATAACGCTGACATTTAGGATGCATTAATACAAAATAGGATGATTCTGAATATTTGGTATGTTCAACAACTTGAATATAATCCTAAATATTAGTTGGCAACACATACATTTCAGTAAGAGAACAAGGATAAATTAACAAATGAGTTCCCGCAAATGAGTTCTTACAACCTAAATACTACTTAACAGTATGTCAGAAATGCTTTGTGCACATCTGCTCAGAACAAAATTAAATCAAATGTGTAAAACCAGTCAATAGAAAACTGGGTTTCTAAATCATACACAATGTCAAGAAAAATACTTATTCTACTAATTTCAGTAAATACTAGCAGGATCGTTTAGCTCAGTACAGGTGAAAAAGATGAAGATATTATTTTTTCTAAGAATAACTAAAAAGAAAAGCAGGAAAAAAGTCCCAAAAGACTAATGAAGTTGAACAATTAATTTAAAAGGAAAAAACAAGCTGTGATTTAAATAGTCTTTTATACTATTGAGATCAAATCACTACACTTGATCTTAAGTAACATTCTTATCAAGTTTGCTTTTGTATTTATGGTAACACAATGGTAATAACTTTCAGTTTCAAGTAATCAAAAATATAATTTGAAATCTAGCATTTTATTCATGATGGTTAGTGAAATATATGTTTGCAAATATAATCAAGTCCATCTAGTTTAATTCATTCTCAGAATACCACCCAGATTTACTAATCCTGACTTGTTCCTTTGGGATAAAATACACAACAGAATTCAGTAGGTAAAAGATGTGAAACCAAATCTAAAATTACCTGGGTCAAGAGGTTTTATAGAAATGTCTAATGCCATTTCAAATGCCGTAGAGACTCTATCACATGACAGGTTATGATGTATCTGTTGTCTCATATGACAGATGGAACACAGGACTTTTAGATCAACTTCACTGTTTTAGAAGAGTAGCATACTTAAGAGTATGCCAGGACATCCCAAACTTCATTGGACAACTATGTTCAAGCATCTGAACTGCACCCAAAGTATTTGCATTTTTAATCCTTACTTCTCTGATACATACACTAACTAAAAGATTTTTTGTTGTTGTTTCTAGACATAAAATTGCACATACACTTTCAATTTCACCTTTATGCATAAGCCTTTCTTTTCTACCTGTTGAGCTGATTTACTAACACTGTGAAATAATTTCCGTGTAACAATTTCTGTTTCTGTTCATTCTTATCCTACCAATCTAACTATAGTACCTACATTAACTCAGTTTTTGCTCTATATTCTCAGCATGACTTAATCCATCTTACATCTGAACCATCTTCTGTAGTTTATATTTATTCCCTGTTTTCTTTTTAACTATCCAAGAGCTAAGTTTACCACTTCATCTGACTACCTAATTTTAGTCAGACCCACAGATCAGTTTTAAGGTGTGACAAAACTAAAATTCAACAGAGGTGTGGCAACTATAACAAGTTGAGTCTTCACCTCCATGCTCTTCTCATCTCAGATACATTGAGAACTGATTGGCTAATGACGCAAATTACTTGGTAGTTTAAGTCTGGAAATGAGGCTGAATCACAGGCAAGTAGTATAACTGGAGTCAGCTGACTGGGATGCAATGAGACAGTGAGACTCAGAGAACAAGAGTGAGTTCTCATAGCAGGAAGACCTCAGGTCTGAAGTCTCTATTTTTTTTTAAACACTACTCCACACATTTATTCTGCAAAACAGAAGCACAGCTCTCTACATTAACTCTTTACTCAATTAAATGTTAAAGCAATTCATTGCTCTATTGCGTAAAGTATTCTCAAAAATATGAAGACATCTCATCCTAAATGAGAGCCTCTGGGTATTTACCATGATTTCTTTAGAAAAAAAATTGACATAAACTTAAGAACTTCTCCTCAAATCCCTACAATCTCTCCCACCCCACACAGGCATATGGACATAAGATCAATACTAACCCTGCATTACCACTACACTCTGTTACTGCTTCAGGGCTGTCTCTGCTTATTGAAAAAGTAGATGGGCTATCATATGGAGCACTCTCCTCTTTTGCATTACAGCAAAATCACAAATCTTGCTCTCAGGGTCTAAGTTTTTGCTCCTGCTCTGTACTATTGCTGGTGTTCACAGATAGAGCCAGAAAGTACAACAATTGTAACTTCCAGTAGAGAAAAATAATGCATTTAATTCTGAGAATTCACTCTAATTCTCAGAATTCACATAACAAACTGACTCTCTCAACCTACATTATTTTTTATATAATCTACTTTATTAGAATTTACTTAATTAAAATCACAATATCCATCATGTGAGTCACTGGCTCTCCAAAATGCAAGGTTACTCACTTTGAATAACTTAGAGAAAGCTCTCAATTCCTGAAGGAGACAGACTAAAAGTGTGCTTCAAATTGAAAACAAAGAAACAAACAAAAGAACAAGGGAAGGGGGAACTCAGAAGGGATCTAGAAGTATTGTGAAAACAGAAGTGGTAATGAAGCAGAGAAGACTGGAGAGAAGTTGACCTTACTGAAGGGCTTTTGCAGACAACAAGCAAATGTGGATTCACTGCCATGGAATAAAGACAGAATAGGCTTAGAGATATAATTTTGCGACAAACCAGGTTTTGTCCTTTCCACTCTTCATGGAATATGTTTTTTCTGAAATTCTGGTTTTTAATTCAAAATCTTCAAACGCCCAAGAAATTCTTCTCATGCACCCACACTGTGTTTTCTGGCTTGAATAAGTTTGTAAAGTAGATAAACACTGCTGCTGCCTCATGCTTGAAAAGTTTTGAATGTAATTGACTGTCAATGATATGATGATTTATAATGCAATCTGCTGCTACTTCTGCTGCTGTAGATAACTCTAATTTGCCTCTATTGTATTAGATATGATGAACTTGACAATCATTTTCAATTCTCCTATTTGGCTTTCATTCAGGTTGATGTGGCCAGTAACAGTGAATTTTCATTGTTCTCCCCCGAAAGCAATAAAGGAACAGGAGCTTCTTTTATATGAAGCAGTTGGCTGTTTCCAAAAGACTCATTTATTGTGTAATGAAGCTTCTGCCAAGCAAAATATTTAGCAAAAATGTGGACTGAAAGTTTTCTTTTAAATCTTTATGTTTTACTGAACCAAATATTGTCCCAATTGTGCTACATGGAAAAGAAGATAGGTGACAATGAGAAAAGGAGCTTGCAAACATGATGGACACTGCACTAGCTGGTTAAGATTACACAGTTTCATAGTTCTCGTCCTACCCAGAGTATGTGGTTTCTCTAGGGAAGAAAAGTAAAAGAGATCAAAATGTTCATGGCTTCTGTTTGGAAGGAAAACTAATAAGGAATGGAAAGTGAAAATGTCAGAGATGACCGCAGTGCACGTAAGATGAGTTTAAAGATACTGTAAAGATACCAGACAAGCAAATATGATTTGAAAGCCGTTTAGTTTACAGCTGCACTATCTTGTAAGGCAACTACTCAGGCAGTTAAAATATTTAATTATTGCTAGCCATAGAAATAAGTAAACAAGTCTTAACACTTAGATTATGAAAAGACTTGGTGGATTTGGATAACTCAATGTAGAACTTTTCAACTGTATTTTCTCTCCCTAGAAAAGAAAGAAAATGACATCTGATTTTGTTCTAACTTGCTTTGATATGCACAAACAAAATATAAGATGTAAAAATGACATATTTCCAGTCCACATGAACACTTTTCTTCATCTGGAAAAGTTTGCATAATTAGTTGCAATGCAGTTGTAATTTCACTCCAGCTACCACAAAGAAGAATGGGCTGGGTCTTATTCTGCGTCACCTATCACCAAAAAGGACTGATATCTAAGCATCAATAAATAAACTCTATTCTGTAGGTCGAGATAAGAGACAGATTTAACATCTCAAGTTCATTTTGAATAGCTGCCAGTTAGAAAAACAGTTTTTTGACTTGCAAGCTGAACACATTCAGTAGGGAAATTATTGAGCAGTAATAAATATGGAAGTCTATGCTGGCATTTTCACATAGTTAGCCTTTGACTGTAACTGCATTTCAAGAATGCATGATTTACAGTGTCAAGCATTTTGTGTATGAGCATTAATCTTGTTATCATTCATCTATAATAAACTATATAATTGTAGTGGTTAATTTTGTTTCTAAATAATACAAAGGAACCATATAAAACTCAAACTTTTCATAAGACTAGGCCAAATTTAAGACTAAGACTTTAAGACTTTAAGACTTTAATTTAAGACTTTTTCATAAGACTAGGCAAAGTTAACTGTTTTTCTCCTTTTCCACAATTCTGCCATAACAATCATGCTAGTTCTCACAACATAAAATACACTTGTTCTTACTTAAAATATAAAATATTATCAACAACAGTTTAAGAAATGTTATAAAATATGTGAGGTGCACAAATAAAAGGTTGAGAGGAGCTGATACTGTCGACTATGCCCTTGTTACAGTATTTCAGGACTGGAAAGCATTAATTGCTTTTCTCTTGAAAAAATTTGCAAGACTCTACAAGTAGATCTTAAGCATAAACCTTAAACATCTTCTTTAGAATCAGAAAATAGTTTTATTACTCATGATATGCAAATGTCTATTGAAAATCTTACTATAAAGTGTCTTCAACAATTTGAATTGTGTAATTAATATGTAATCACATATCAGTGTGAAGCAAGTTGCATCACTTTGCCTTTTATGGCTGGAGTTACTGAAAAAGAGATTTTGGTGGGAGACAAAAGTGAAACTGATTAAAGACCCTAACAGGGAATCAGCTAGACCCACAAAAGTAGTATTATGATGTAGAAAAAAAGCCTGCAGTTACACAGAGATAGCATATGAGGCAACAATTTAACAAGACAAACAAGCGACAATCACAACTGCATCTAGGGAACTCTAGACCATAAATGTAAGCACAAGCTTTACTCTTTTTTTTTTTTTTTCCTAATGAAATAAAAAGAGAAGATCTTTCCTTCATTGCTTAGCAAAAATCCTGTTTAGTATAACTGGTTTGTGCCAGCATATGCTGCTTCAAAATTTTAATGCCTTTCAATCTCAGAAAGTAGAGGCAAAACAAAAGAGAACATTTACCCGAAAACAGACATGTAAAATTTCAATTAACAACAGTGCAGAAATTCAGAAAAAGCTACATGTTCCTACAAGTTTGATATCATACATGTATTTGTCATTATCTTCAGGAGTTTTCAGATGATACCTTACTCATGTCTTAGTAAAGCTTGGAAAAAAACCTCCTGAGATACAGGCTGGTTATGGTTGACATACTAAATTGTAATTCATCTCCTTCTGTCTAACATGTTATTTGTAGAGAGAGAAAGGAAAAATAAAGACAAGCTTTTTTTTTTTGGTGGCTTGTTTAATCTGCTAAAGCCTATTCGAGGTAATCCCTGCTCCACAGTGGCTCCCAGTGGGAAATGTAAACTGGCAGCAATTCAAGCATTCCCCCAAAAAAACTGCAACTGAAACATCTCTTTTAAAATATAGTCTAAGAATACAGAGTTGAGCTCTTATTTAAAAAAAAAAGTATATTTCTACATGCACTTAACAGAAGATGAGAAATCCCCTGTGACTTTATGTGATAACATTTAAATGGAAAGTTGTTGAAAAATTTGTTGAAAAATGAATCAGCACACATACATGAGCCGAGCACATGGTTCCTCTCTGGAGTTGGCCACCAGGTTTTAATCTTGTAACCATTTTAGCTATATAAGCAAAATTTCAGCCTTCTTGTACTTTAAGTACCGTATTAAGTTTTTAGGAGGTCTGTATGTTTTCATCAGGTCAGTTACATATCCTAACTGTTTTACTTTCTCTGTGACAATGGGATTTATTAATATAAATTTCCAGGGAGAAAATGGTATTCATTCTTTAAGCCAGAAACCCTTTGAAATTTGGTGTTTCTATTCACTACTTTATCAAATAAAGAAAAGAAAAACCGCACACAAAACAGTGCCTGAACACATCATGCTGTACACAGCTCCTCTGAACTATGGTAAGCCCTACCTGAATCCTATGATGTGTACAGGGCTCCAAAAATGAAGTTATTATTAGTGCTTTTATGAACACATAAAAGCAACGCAGTGATGAAGGAAGAAGTTCCTAGCATTTCAGAGTGCAGCTTTGCTACTGAAGCAGCATGTAGATAAAGAATTCAGTTTTCTAAAGAGATGCTTCCACGTGATCACTTTGATGACAGCATCATAAATGTATTCTGATAAAAAAAAAAAAGTTCTCACCATTTTTCTTTAATACTATCCTCTCCCTCTCCCCTTCATTTCTACAAAACACACAGACCAACATTTTCAGACCTGACACTTAACGGCTCAGCTCCTGGATCCATATGGGGCATATTTAACTGCAATTTTTATTCAGCTCACTATGGGTTCAGACTCTTTGCTTTACACACCAGATCTGAAAGCATTGGTTATACTTCAGACAAAATTGTATCACTGGGTNACCATTTTTCTTTATTACTATCCTCTCCTTCTCCCCTTCATTTCTACAAAACACACAGACCAACATTTTCAGACCTGACACTTAACGGCTCAGCTCCTGGATCCATATGGGGCATATTTAACTGCAATTTTTATTCAGCTCACTATGGGTTCAGACTCTTTGCTTTACACACCAGATCTGAAAGCATTGGTTATACTTCAGACAAAATTGTATCACTGGGTGGGAAATCATAATATCAGAACTGGTGAAAGACTGCATTCGTTTTAGATTGTACTATGAAACAGAAATAGAAGAAATATTTAAAAGGCATTGAAAGAGAGGTAGTATGGGGGTTTTTTGAGAAACTGAACTGTAAGAGTGAGAGAGAAAAGGGGAATTTAGCTGTCATGCAAAGAGCTGCACTGCCAGCATTAGAGACAGTTTCCATTTACAGAAAGAACTGCAAGCAGCAAAGAACACTAGCATGCTTATTGTTAGTGAATAGCATAATTTACCTTTAAAAGTACCTCTGAAAATGAAAAGAAAGTCAATATGGCTGTGATAACTGAACTAATCTTTGCAATCTCCATTCAAGTGAGAGAGACAAATATGTATTGGGGACTCCAAATCTTTATCTTCAGTCCATGTAATTGGTTTCTTATCTAATTTAAATATTTGTAGATATTTTGTTGTTGAAAACTTTACTATGAAAAAAGAGTAATAAATATATTTCCTGATCTATATCTTTGGAAGTTGCTCTTAACATTTCACTTCTCAGAAGTAAAATACTTTCTCAAACAAAAGTGGCAGTAGTATTTGCTGAAACATGTATTTTGCCAAAATGGCATTTAACCAAAACCAATTTTTTCCCGTTTCTAAGCCTTGTATTCTACTGAACTTCAGCTCCTTGATGGCTGCCCCGTTATGCAAACCACCTGGCTCACCTGGCTTCTAGTTTTCTTGATGAAGAGACGAAAATCCCCATACTGATGGAAATTTTGTGGCTCCATGTATTTAAGCATGCCTCAGGAACCTTATTTACCAAATCATCATGCAGTCTAGTATTCAGAGTACGTATCCACACTTCCTTTCTCTAGGAAGAAAAGGGTTAGAAAAGGTGAAAGCCCAGAATACGAAGTTCTTGTGTTAGTTTCACAACTGACTGAGACCAGTTGATTTGTGCACCCAGTCCTCAGGCTTTGTGCAGCTAAAGCTTCAGGCATATTTCTGGGACTTTCCCTTCATCTGTGGTTTCTGAGCCCAGTTTTCTAATATGGTGCAAGAACACCAACTTAAAATACAAAATAGATTTAAGAGAATACAAAAAGTTTTCTTTCAATGTCCAGTATAAAGGGGCATTTTCAGCATTGTTTAGCTTTTGTTTCATTTTCCATCTACGCAAAATACTCTCCTGTTTAGCAATCAGAATTTAAAAATAGAAAATTAAAAGAAAATTATCTGGATCAAACCCTTCAAACTTGTCAATATTGGGCTTTTAACTTTATAAATTACTTAAAAAAAAATCTCTGTTACAGTCACATGCAGGTCTGATAAACAGAATGTTCAGATGGGATAATGCTTTTTAATACCAGTAAACATTGTACTAGTTATATAGAGATAACATTACAGTGCTGTCAAAAAAATCTCATCATAGAAGTTAATGCATTATAGTCATAGGCTTGTAGCACTTTAGAAGGAATAATAGCAAATTAACCAGATGGAACGTTCAGGTGCCTATCCACAAGGGTCACATGCAGAACAGTTAAAGGGCTGCACAGGTGCAGTTTCACCCTCTATATAATTGCTGCCTGCCACTGAAAAAGATAATCCTAGTCCTTCTCTTCTCCCAGCAGTCCTGCAGCTAGGAGATAGTTGGTTCTTACCGATTCGTGGAAAATAACTTTTTTTCCTTTTAAGGGATACAAGATAAGCAATAGCAAGCACAAGAGCATAAGGGCTGGAAGCATCCTTGTTGGCAGCAGCCTGTAATTACATCAGATTAGGTATAATGTGATACTATGCCTAAAGCCATCTGAAGTTTTAGCACTGTCCATTACATTCTGGTAGACAGAGAAAAGAAGAAGAGACAGCTCTGCTCTTTACAAGAACTGCTGAACTACATATCTCGATGATGGAACTGGAGATTATAGGAGCCATTTTCTAAATGAGATAGCCAATGGACCACAAATCTCCCTGTCAACCTACAGGTCAAGCCTATTATGAGCAGTATCCCAAAGAAAACTGACACTTTAGCAAGTTAAAATTTGTTTAAATCCTAATTTTTCTAGTGTGACACTACATGTACTTCTAGCAGTGCTTCTATGAATAAATTAGAATTAACCTCCTGTGTATCTCACTTACCAACCACACACTGCTCTCTGTACCGCAATAAAAGTAAGGTTTCAAAACCATTACCATGCATTTTTCCTTCCCACTATTTAGTCTGAGGCAGCCTCTACCATTCTGACTTTGAAGACTCATATATCTGTGTTACGGGTAATAGCTCTACTTACTAGCCTGAATAATTAATTACTGGTTGTACCTGACCACAGACAATTTTAGTCAGAAGGTACAAGTACAAACACACCAGTCTTACTACTCCTGTTTAAAGCTCCAGTCATGAGGTCAAAAACGATCCTGGCAAATTTTTCCAGTGCAGTGATAGCAACAAAGACAAGTAAGCAATTTCTTTCTCTGTTCCCCCTGAAACTTCTGGGTATCAACCAGCAGCTGTCATGGTTACAGAGATTAGGACAGGTGAAGACTGGCATCAGTACTGCTATAGTAACTCCTACATTTATTCTACTTCAGAAAAAAATGATAAATCACTCTCTGGCTAGTTCTCTTCCAAACGCTGCCAAAAAAATGGCAGTGAGAAATATTTTAATACACAGATTTGCTGGTTCTCATTGAAGTTTGTCCATCTTTTGTTTTGTTTTTTTGTTGTTTTTTTTTTCCTACTTCAATAGATAGATCTTTCAAGGGTGTACCATTTAGCAATATGTTAAACTGACAATAGTAAAAGGTTCAGGACGGAGGGCTGGGGGAGAGGGTAAGAATGGCAGTGAATAGAGTGAAGAGAAAGGAAAATCAAATATTCTTGCATAAAGTCTAAAGTGACTTTTTTCATTTCCCTTTTGGAGTAAAATTTTGTCTGTGCATCACTTTCTACATAGAGATGATAAATCCAAGTTATATAGCCACATACCAAATGCACTAAGGGAAGCTACTTCTCTTTTTCTCTTGATAAGGTGTCCCCTTCTGCCAGTACAAGATGAGTAAATTACTCCACCTGTCTAACTGATCCCCAGTATTCAGCCTGACACTGACAATGGCACTGCACCTGTTAGTGTGATGGACAAGTGATTGGCAGCATGGCATTTGCTGCTTTCTATAATAAGTTGGTTATTATACAATGATGTTGACAATCTACACAGACTGCAAATATTAAAGTGTAACTAGGTACAGGTTTGAAAAAAAAAAAAAAAAAGGTTATGGGTGAAATGTGACCCTGAATAAATTTTATGCCAAAGGCTTCTTTCATTTTGAAAGGAAAAGTATCAAATTTTAAGCATGACACTTTTTCTTAGGAGAAAGTTATTCTATTTACATGTATCCACCAAGTGTCAATTCTGAGTTTGCCCATAAAACAAGCATGAGATTGCAAGTCACTGCCTTGATCAGTTTCTCAGGCATATTGCACCTATAAATGCAGAAAGTGTAAGCAACTGCTGTTACAGTCTTCTGCAGCCATAGTAAACTACTACTTTGATGCAACTATTCTGTTGTCTCGTCCATGGACCCACTATGTGTCTTCCATCAGCCTGGACCAAGCGTCACTGTTTGAAGGCAGAAAAAGGTTTACCAGCTATTAGGAGCTGAAAATCTGAATGGCCTTAGTATTTAACAGTCACCTCCAGTTGTCACCAGTATCTTGCAGAATAAACCTACTCTACCAATTAGGCAACTTTGAGGTCATCTCATCCTTATCATATCTTCATCCTAATTTTTTGTGGCGAGGAATTAGTTTAAATCATAACATAGGAGATTTATCCCCCATATAATCCCTGCTAACATTGCTATCATAACAATTTATATCACTGGTCTTCACTGAAATGTCTACAAACTTTCTAGAAGTTTATGATTTTTATTATGTCAAATTGGCAGTGCCACATGACAGTGCCAAATTGTTATTGTTTTTCATGTGAGCACTTCACCATGGAACATAGAATCATATAATCATAGAATCATTTCAGCTGGAAGAGACTTTTAAGATCAACTCCAGCCTTTGTCCTAGCTCTGTCAACTACTAGACTATTTTCCTAAGTGCAACATCCAACTGTCTCTTAAACACCTCCGGGGCAGTGACTCCACTACCTGTTTGTGCAGCCCATTCCAGTGCCTGATAACCCTTTCAGTAAAGAAATTCCTCCTCATATCCAGCTTGAACCTCCCCTGGCCATTTCCTCTTGGAAAAGCTTTCCGCTAGGGAGAACAGACCAATCCCTACCTCACTACAACTTCCTTTCAGGTAGTTGTAGAGAGTGATAAGGTCTCCCCTGAACCTTCTTTTCTCCAGGATAAACAGCTCCAGATCCCTCAGTCGTTCCTCATAGGAGATGTGCTCCAAATCCTTCATTAGCTTGGTAGTCCATCTCTGTATCCTCTCCAGCTCCTCAATGTCCTTCTTCTATAGAGGAATCCAAAATTGGACACAGTTGATTAAACATAGGTAACTCACACAAATTACAAAATCTGAATATTATGAAGTGACATCTAAGAACCTATAGAATTTTAATGATATTGTTTACATAAATATTTCCTGACTTTTCTTTTTAACTATTATATAATAGATGTATAATGATACAGATCCTATCCTGCAATTTGCAACGTATATGAAATTTACGCAGTATTCTACTTAAATTCCTAACCCTGATCCCAATGGCTAAATTTGTCCTAGTTATCTGAACAGCAGAAGGTCACAGCTTTGAGCTCTGGCACAGAAGTATCTGCTTTGTCAGATTGCTCACTAGCCTGCAAACTGTCCATTCTTTGGATTGTGAAAACTTCTTGCAATTCCTTAATGGTTCAAGCTGTCAGTATGGCCTGAGACTGCTCTCCCTGCAGACGACCTTTTTTGAGAAGGGAGAACAGACAGACAGAAAAGATAGACAGTAAATATTTAGGTGTGTGGCTGTGATCAGTGCTGTGACAATTGAAGAATGGAATTTTCCATATCCTTTTCTTAACCTCCAATCAAAGCCAACAAGAAATGGACAACACATGGAAATGTGTGCTTTAAATCAATGTTTAAGCCATAATCCTTAATTGTCCTCATTATACCTAGGTTGCTTTCAAAAGAGAATAAATGCATCATGTAACTTTACTAAAAATCTTCCACATCTAATTTTGAAGTGCACAGCTTGAAGTTTTTCTGCAAACAGCAGGCTAATTGCTGATTCATGATGTTACTATTTGGAAAAAAATTTACAAGATTCTAGTCATAAGATCTCCTGAAAGAAAAAAACAGTAAAGATTAGAAATTAAATTATCATATTTTGTGTTCACATTACACCATCGAAGATTTATGCATTTATTAAGAGCAGATAAATTAAAAATGTCATGAGAAATTTGTAGGACATGGTAACTGATTATCCATAAATCATATCATTCAGTAGTTGGGTTTCAGCCACATATATAAACTTGTACAGATCTGCATAAAGCTGTACCTAACACACAGCATTCACAACTGCAACATGCTTAGAAAATACACTGAAATAGCTTCTAATACTTTATAAATAGTAGAGATACTTAAAAATATATTTCTTATATACAGCTGTTACTGATATACACATGCATACACAGACAAAGAAATAATTTTCTGTTCTAAGTTTTGTGGGGGAAAAGTCACCAAGTTAAAAGAATGCTGAAACAAGCAGTTACACACTCTAAATGACTGCTGCAATGCAAAATCCAGTCTCACAAAGCTTGCATAGCAACTTGAAATCTATCATTTTTTTCCAATCCAAATGCTATTTTTCAATTCAGTGGGCCTCAAGCTTTTCAACAAACTGGATCAATTTGAAGCTACTCATTCAAAAGGGCTTCTTAAATGCCAGTCCTAGAATTCAACATGACAGAAGAGACAAAGAGTCATCTTCATTTCCAGTCACAATCAGCTGTGTGCACAGCCCCATGTCAACATAAGGCCGCTGGACTGTTCTGCAGGAAAGAGAAAAAGATCTTCCAGATTTCTTCCAACTTACAACTGGGGCAAGAAAATTAAACAAAAAGTGGTATTTTTTACTATCAGTTCCTTCAGACAATTGAAAACCATTACACCATCATAAAAATAGAAGAAGTGATTGCTTTTGTAGCTAAGCAAATGGATAATGAGACCTTCCAATATATGGGAACACTACTCACTTTCAGTAACTTCACTTGGTCAGTGCTAGACTCAGTCCTCAACAGACAGTACTTTAACCTGAGTAAGGCCTAACTATGCTCCATTGCAATTACATGACACAAACATATGCCAGAGGTCTTACACCAGAGAACTGGTAACAGTCTGGAGAAGAATGCAATCTCTGATGGCTGTGGAAAACTGCTGCCATGATATCATGGTTCTGAAGGGGGAGGTAGCAAATTAGTGTTCAAAAGACCCTGGAGCAGCTGCTCAGTCTCCAATGCACACCTTTACTCACATAACCTAACTCTTTGATCTCTTATTGAAATTTGGTTGCCTTATGCTGTTTGCTAGCAGAAAGTATGTCACTGCAGATCCATTTGTATTTATGATTTGTTTCTATACAAATGCTTTAAAAAGAGGAAGAGCTGTGCTGGTGAATAGTACAGCAAGAATGAACAAAGCATAGCCCGTGTTTCAATAAAGAAGCCACTGAAACAGGAAAGTGCACTAGGATTTTTATGGGAATAGTGACAAAACCACAATAAAAGGAAGAAATTCTCAGATATTCAGAGGATCAAGAAAGTTTTTTCTGTTTTGGTTTGGACACTTAGACATAGAAAGTGCAGGATCAGATAGAGAGAGTGAGACAATGGAAGAACTGAAGGTGTATTAAAAGACTTTTCCTACTTCTAAAACCTGACAACATAAAATTTTACAGACAGAATAAAATAGACATGCTGTTCTTTTTAATTTTTGGGATTTTTTTTTAACCTGCTAGGTATAACTTTTCCCTAGCTTTTGTTTATGTGTGTGTGGTTTTGTGTTTTTTTGTTTGGTTGGGGTTTTTTTGTGCCATCATCCTCTGATTTACTGTAATACAACTTAGAAACAGAACTGATATGTCAAGCGGATACAGTGCCACACCTTCAACTCCTAGCTCCTTTGAAGCCCAGCAGAATGCTGTCTCTCATGAGATGGCACCACATCTGTCCAGGTTTTTGAAATGTTGAGATATCCCAGACTAGCAGACAGCATCTTGGCACATCTCACAGAGAAGGCTCTCCATTCTGCTGCGATGCCACAGCATCTCAAGTGCTGAAGGTTAAAAGTATGGAAAAAAAATTATGAAATATTTTCATTGTTAGAGAAAGCAGCTACACTGAGCTGGCCTCAAAATGCATTCTGTTCTCCCATTTAGCCACTGGTTTATGAACTGTGTCACATAATAAATTAAGATTCCTGAAAACAGCACACCTGTCTTGTTCTTTTGAAGCTCAGTTGCATCCAAACAAATGAAGGCATTCTAATAGGTGTCCTTTCCACAGTACAAAAAAGGCCATAGGTTTTGTTCACAGCCAGTTCCGCTGTGTTGTTTTGTTTGCTATTTATTTTCCCATTTTACAATTTTTCTGATTGATAGTTCTATCAAATCTGTGGTAGTAACCAACTGGCAAACCATGCTCCAGTGGAAAAATACAACAGAATTTAATAAAAACAGAGTTTTATAGAAGTTCTTCTAAAAATGCACCAAAATACCATGGTGTATTGGCATCTTTTAAATCTACCCACTTAATTTGTTAACAGGATGTCGTGGTTTCTGCCCATCAGGGAACAAAAGACCACGATTAGCCTCAAGTACCGAAGACTAAAGGATTGCTAAAGGGCAGGGAGGGCTTAATTGCCGATTAAGGTGCAGGACAAAACAGACCAGGCTACTCGGCTTGGGGAAGAAAAACCAGAAAATAATTTAATACCAACTAAAACACAAAACCCCAAAAA
>WBNH01010194.1:531679-558171 GCA_013401255.1 Urocolius indicus
CTCAAATTCCCGTCCCTAAATAGTGATCGCAGAGGCGCCAGATTGGCCCAGCCAGGCCGGGGGTGGGTCTGAACCCAGGAGTCGGGGGAGAGTCTAAAAAACTTTTACCGGGTCTTCACTGCAACCCGCTCCCCCTGTTACTAAGCAAAAGCAACTCCTTGCTAAACCATGACACAGGATTATATGGCAAGGCAACAGATTGAAAGTAACTCAGTACTCAGGTATTATTTCCACTAGCAATACAGTGGAATTCAGTTCAACAGAGCAAGCCACTGAAATTATCTATGACTGTCCCTACACATGTAGTCAACAAATATAAAATTCAGAAATGTATAATTGGCAATCTGAAGGTGGCTCATCATATTCTAGATTTTATAAGATGTTTGCAAACAAATTATTGTAAAATGTTAAATGCTAGTAACTCCCTGGAGTTTTATTTTGGTAGGCCATCCTGAACTGTCACAATATGGAGAAGACTGAAACATCAACTAATATCAACTTGTTCCTATTTTTATTGAACATATGATACTTATCTGTGGAAGCTACCCACTGGGTATGTTGCAACATATATTTTACAAAACACTATTCTTTTTTTTCAAGAGAAGATAAGTAGTGTTATTTCCTTATAGGCATCCATTTGTTCTATTATTTTTGCCTTGCAGCCTGTATAACAAATCCAGGTATCAACTAGGTTAAATTAGTAATTTGATAAAATCAGAATCCATCAAGATTTTAATCAAGAAATCTATTAAATCTACTGGAAATTAAGCTTTTGACAAGTCATATTATACTCCTAGTAAAGTTTCTATTCTTTTGTCGTAATAGGTTTCCTAGCATCACCACACAATTGCAAAATCATTAAGAAACAGTCCCTCTTCATTGAAGGGTAAGAAAACTCAGAGAATAGCTTTCCTAGTAGAGGGCTATTGCCTTAATTCTAAAGATAATCATATTGTACCAAAAGCACATTCTGCTGTTGGGAAAAAGCCTTCTACTGGCCATTTCTGTAATTTACAGCAGAGAATCAGAGTTAGAATATACTATGTCTATATACTCTTTTCTTTATTCTGATTCAGAGGGTTCAATTTATTTTTCTCTCTTTACAGAAAATTTGCAAGCTGGTGCTAATTAACTGTAAGCTATGATAGCTGTTAGAATGCACAAAAATGTTTTGTAACCTTAAAGGCTCTCTAGATAATTTTGAAGTCTGGATGTAGAAGACTAAATTTTAAATCCAGAAGCAGCATAAAAATCAGAGAGTATAACACTTTAAAAAAATCTCCCAAACCAAGAAGAAAGTATTTCACTAGATTTTGAACCTGAACCTTGAAGACTGGTACAAGACATGACCAATGGAAATGGCATTATATAAAGCCCTAAGCACTGTGTCATCTAAAACCCTTCTCAGCAAAGAGGTCATTTAGAGCTTTTCTCTGAAGAACGGGACAGGTATACAACACATTAAGATGAGTCAGATCAATCCTTCAAAAATGCTCTTCATGTTTGTAAGAGGAGGAGTTGAGGAAATATACCAGTTTGCTGTACAGTACCTTCAAGAACACATGTAACAATCCAAGCGTTATGAAGTCAAAGGTACAAAAACACCTGAATGACTGTGGAGTCTCACTCACACAGTCTCATTAAAAAAAAATTCCACAAGTGGACTAAAACTAAAATATTACAAAGACTTTTTTTGAGCAAATACTGTGGTTTAAAATACCAGACAAATAAATCTCAATAAATTGGAGGAAAAAAAAAAAAAAAAAAAGGATAGAAGTAAGTGTTCCAGGTGTTTCTTAGTGACATCAGCTGTTCCTTCAACTGCATGTCTTCTATGTGGAAGAAAACGTGAACTGATGGATCTAGCATTCAAAATTTTGCACAGATACACTATGCTCTTTTAGTTTACTCACAAATGCCTACAATGATCCAGAGAAAGAAAGACAAGAGAAGGTTTATCATTAATTGTGGGCATTGTGCCAGTTGAATCCCTCAATACAATGCCTTCTCAGAAACTGAGGAAAATTAAATATGTAAAAGAGAAGATAAGTAAGGCTAGAGAATCTTTATGCAAGTATTAAAATGAGAGAAAAATCAGACAAGTGTGCATGTGGTTTTTAAGAAAACTTACTGACACAAAGAATAGGAAATTAATTAATTGTACAAGAAATACTGTGTGCCTACATTAGGTTTTCCCTGCACTGGCAAAAGAAATAGAGACATAAACATTTGAACAGTGCAAATGTACTTCCTAGGTCAAGTCCAATGTTGATCCTCGACACTGCTAATTAATAAACATTTGTGAATGACATTCAAATATTTTAGCTGGAAACCACAGGGTTTTCCCTGTTGTGCAGGTCAAAGTGAGTTTTAATACTGATTTAAAATATAATGTTGAAAGATTGGTCACTGTTCTTAGTATTCAACACTTCTCAGAATGCTAGTAGAAACAGAACTATTAATATTTTACAAAAACTCAACAAATTAAAGTAAAAATATGCAAACCACAAAGTTACAGTGAATTGATTCACTTTAAATATTTGGCTATATTGTTATTTAGCTGAACAATAGATGCACACTTTAAAAGAGTATCTCGGTATGACAGAGGAAACAAAACATTCAGAAGAAGTAATCCATATGTGACAATATAAATGACTCCTTCCAAAGTGTTGATGAAAAACATATTTCTGTTTGTTTGAGGTATCACACATGATAGTAGAGAATTCTTTGGACTGAGTCCATTCATCAAAACCAAGTGACTATGTTAGCAGATGAGTTACTGGAACACTATGCAGTTCTTTTTTCAACAGCAAAATTGACTATATTCAGAAATTACAATGCAAATAGTAGAAATTGGATTGTGACATGAATAGTATCATTGCAATATGACAGAAAAAAAAGGCAATAAATGAATAATCATGTAGCTTTTCTCTTAAATAGGCTCCTATTTAAAGTTCCAAACAAAACTTCAGAGTAGCACAAAACTTATCTCACATCTGTTCATATTCACTAGGTTCCCAGCTGAATCTGATACATTGTAAATCAGAATTCATGATTTTAAACAAAATCTAGTTCTGTTTTTTAAAGAAAACAACTCTGAGTTAATATTAAGCTCAATTTAATCCTTAATGTAAGACTTTCACAATCCTTTTAAAATAAAAATGTGATTTAAAAGGAAAAAAATATAACCAAGTCCCAATTGCTATGTGCACTTTTAATCTTCAGGAAAGCATGTGTTCTGAGAATCATGTTTGATTTTGTAACATCTGTAGGCATTTTATAGAAAATTGCATTCTGAAAAAACAACATATTGCAATCACACATTGTGCACACTGGTATTCTCATCTTATGCATACCATAGCAATATTTAATCTAACACTGATATAATGAGAATATGGACAATTTACAAGTTATTAATACAATTAGAATACTTTTTTTTAATTGACACCACTTTTATTTGAAAGAAGAAATAGGATTATTTCAACTAAATCCTGATAACATACCACAAATAATATACTTTTGCGTTTTTTAATTGCAACTGAGAATAGAAAGTAGAAAGCCACATAATTCCCATTTGAACAGAAGGTGAGGATGGTGCATTTACAAGAAACTATCTGTTAAAGGGATTACTTCTTTCTCTTTCTAGTCTAACCAGTATAATAGCTAATACATTTGGCAAACACACCTACCAATTGATCAATGCCTACAGAGTTACGTAGCCAAGTCTGGGAAAACCATGTGGCAATAAAATCTCTCTATCTAAAGATGTATTTGAAGCTTTCTGTTACCGTTTGAACTCTTATGCTCTTCGTCATTCAGCTTAATGACACAGATGTTTTCACAGATGAACACTGATTCTACCAGCTACTCTTGCGTGGAATATCAGGCTGCTGACAGGTGCCTGTACCATACTCTCCATTCTTACATAGCAAAGAACAATGCGTTTCACAGGCTGGAAAGTCAGTGATACAAATCCCTCTTTGGCACTTTGGTGTTACTTTTCTGCTAGCTGTAATAATACTGCTTGGAAACCAGGCATTTTTACGCTTATATGAGCCCCTTTCGTCCACTCTACAACACAGCAGTAATGCTCTGTAAACCATACACGGTTTTCAACAGAGGAGCAGACAGCTTCCACTGACTCACCTTGTGAGTGGATGCTCATGTGCTGTCTGGAAATGAAAATTGATTCCTGCAGACACACTGCACCAGGTGGCTCAGCTATTTTTGCCTGGACATGATGGAAGTGGGAAGGTAAATGGGAATGAGGGTCTGCAATAGAGAAGGGTTTGTGCTGGAAAGGTAGGAACAGAATCACTTAAGGCAGGGTGTCTACTTTCCCTGTTGCAGTTTTGAAGTCAATTAGATACAAGGAAGAATGCAAGTTGTTTTTTTACATGTTAATCAGGACACACAGATGCCGTCTGGTAATGAGAAAACTATATTTTCTTTCTATGCCTTCCTCAGAAAATATATCCCTTAACTATACTTCAAAATTGCTACCACTACTACAGATCTGTAAACTGAGGCACAATAAGATGAAGATGTAGATTAGAAGAATGTTTTGGGCATTCAGAAATCCATACACTTAATGTTCACACACATGCCACTACAGTCCTGAGACATGGATTCAAAATTATTAGGCTTTGTCAGGTGCAAAATAAAGTACTTCCAAATTCTACTTTTTTTCTATCAGGATAGGAGACACTACAAAAGCCTACAGTGATAAAGTCTATTACATCACTACATTGTTAACTATTATCCTCCTAGAGAGAAAATAACCGGCCTACGAATCCAAATATGTCTAGTAAATGTTAAAAAATGTCTGTCAGAATGTGTTAGTCTTAGAAGTCCATCTCTTTGCTAGCTATTAAACCTGACTATAAACTATTAAGATGTTTATCCTGGAGCAGAAGTTAAAGGTCAAGAATTAAGAAGGTCAAGTTTTGTTGGATTAAGAGAATGAACATATACAAGGTTTACATTCCCAGTTGAGAGTGAACAGTCACACGTGATTCAGAGAAAGATCTAAACCAAGTTCCTCTATTGTTGATGAAAAACTGATTTCCATCCTCATTTCAGTAAGGAAGAATAAATACATGGATGGTATAAAACAATTATGCTAAATTAATCCCGACCCTTTGTTGTCTAATCAACATGATTCAAGCAGCTGTGCTGTAAATATTTGACTCAAAGTCTATAAGGGCAAATTATGAAATCATATCAGAAGATAATGTAAGAAAGCCTTTTTTTTTTTTTTACATACTTCCCACCATCATTTAGCATGTACACAGCAAGGATGTTTGTCAAAAGAGAGACAAAAGTGAAATGTGAATTCGTGTGAATAAGAAGATGGATTTCTTCTTCTTACTCAAAACACAAACAACATATTTCAAGCCTCACTAACAGTTATTAAAAAAAATGTCATTCCAACAGTATAGATTCACTGCCCAAAGTCACTACATCTGTTCTGCTACTGCCTTTAGCTTTGCTATGCAGTTGCATAACCAGATTGAGCATGCCCAGCAATATGTTCAGCAAGTGATATATTTCAGCTGTTTCTTGTCCTTACGTATATACCTGCTTTGACAACGTTCTAATATGAAGAATATTGCTGTCAGAAGCAATCTTTTTGCAACTATAATGCATAGCCCTTCAGAAAACCCTGCAGAAGAGGTAAGGAAGCTACTGGCTTCAGGAAACATTGTCCTAAGCAGTTTAATCAAATCTTTACCTATGTTTACCATGTGAACTGCTGAGAAATTATTTCTTCCACACTGACACTTCCCAGTCATTGCCTTATGTGCAAAGGAAAAGTATGATTTAATATATACACAGTCATTTGCTTTATTAGAAAATATTACTGACAGACCTTTGGGAATATTAATATCTGATGGTTATTTTCTGCTTTTTAATACTAAAATGAAGACCTCAGGTTTTTTACATGCAACAATGTTGTTTTTATTGTAAATGCAGATTTGTGTCAATTAGAATTTACGCTGTTTTCACAGCAGGTCTAGTTACATGAATTCTAAGTATCTTCAACAGAAAAAAAAGTGGAAAATTCTTGGAGCGATGAATTTCTAATGCATAACAGTTTCTTCTTGACAAATAACATACAGAGATGATACAGAAGATACTGCTTTCCCTTCCAGAAAGAAAATAATTATTTTCACAGAATTTGATGCAATAAAAAATTGTTTATTTGTAAAAGATTTTACTGGTTAACATTAAATGAAGCCTCCCAAGCTTTCAGTCTGATAAAAAAGCAGATGAATTTCTTGGAATGCAGCTAACAGCTAAAGAGGGAAAAAGATATTTTAGATTAAAATTCATAAGAACATGCAGTTCATCTCCAGGAGCAGTTGAAGCGAAGTCTCTATCCTAGCAATAGCTCCGTCATATACTTCAATTTGTGGTCTGCAAGGAGCTGAGGTGACTAGTTGCAACTCTTGAACCAAAGCTTTCAGTTTTGTTAAGAAAGAGATTAACAGTTTGGAGGTTTCATTTTTTTTTTCTTTTAGTAAACAGTGACCCAATTCCACTATCTGAAAAAACTCTGCAAAAGATATTTCCTCTAGCTACGATCTATGCAAATTTTAATACCAGACTATAGTTTAAGAGTAAGCATCTTTATCTTGAAGTATCTCAATCTACTAACTAGAAACTTCTAGAAACAAATTGTTTTGACATCCTGCCCTAAGTTACAGATGAGGTAGCACAACAATATGAAAGCTTTTCTCACATTTCTTCATGGAATTTATGATTTTTCTACCTACTGTCACTTGGGCTCTTCCTCTTTTCTTAAGTATTCATACTAATCTTTCCCTTTCTAAAACATTTGCATGAATATTCACTATCACCTTTTATTGTCATTAAATTCTTATGTCAGGAACAGGATTTCAGACAAGGCAAAATCTTGAGAGAGTTCCTTCTTTAATTTTGTTTGCTTTTAAATCACAGTAAATGAAATACCAACTCTGGGCAGTGCGTTTTTGGAACTTTAATCACAATACTGAAGAGAGAGTTACCTCAAAAAATTAATTAACAATCCATCTGAAAGCATCAACCCTTATTTACAAAAAAAAAAAAAAAAAAAAAACCAAACAAACCCCACAGCGTAAAATTCCTCCAAAAAACTTCATTTACCACACTGGCCTGTCAGTTTATTATGTTTTTCTGGTTTATTCTGTTTCAAAGGTTCACATCATTCCTACCTAAATCTTCCACTGAAGAAAATATACCCCCACATAAACCAGTTCTGATTTTACTTAAAAGGCAAGAGGTGACAAAAATCCAGTAGATTAATAATGCACTAAGTGTAGATTACTAACTTTCTGGGAGAAAGACAAGAGTAAGTTTTCTAGCTCCAGTATGCCAGGAAAACACTGCATTCCATATGTAATAATCAGTATTTCCTCAGGTTCTAAGTTTGACAATGAAAACATCTCTATCATCAAAGCAGTGTTTTGAAAAGTATTTAAAGCAGTTGATGATCAAGTTAATCAGTGAGAAAATAAGTTTAAAAAGTGGTTGTTCTCCAACAAATAGGTAAATTGGTCAAGAAAAAATATAAGTATACAACTGCAATATAAGTAAACACCTCACATTTGTGACAGTTAGACAGTAACAGTCATAATTTCCATTTTCTTCCTCACTGGAGTTTCTGCTAACAGCAACAATAGAAAAGTATTCAAACCTTCATGACTTTTCTCTGAGAAACTGCATCTGTGTCCCTTTCTGAGCATGAGCAAGTTAAGAAACAAACACTCTCAAGTTTTTACATATCAAGAACTGCTTAGAGGCAAGTTTGTAAAAGAAAGAGTATATGACAATTAAGACATTTCTAAAATATTTGTAATATGTTCTATCAGTTTTTTTTCTTGTGTCTTCTCCATCCCATACCTTACTCAAATTTTTGATCTTTTGCCTTCTCCCTCTTTCTCAGACTAGATCTCTAAGATTTCAAAAATTTGCTGAAGTACCAAGGGTGAGACTGAGGCAAGCATTTACTATACTCCAGGAAGTCCCCAGACCACATGCTAGGCACTCATGCTTACACAACTGTGGAATAGTGTAATGGCTGGATTTTTAATAAAGTGATGGATTCTTGTAAAAACAAGCAAACATACACTTCTCGATTTTCTTCATATTCAATTCCATAGTGGAACATCAGTTTCTAAAAACTTAAGAAATGAAGAAAGGTTCCTGACTGCTAATTTCTTCAGATAAAATCATCTTTAAAAGTGGCCACACTATAATGAAAAAGGAATTAATTATTGTATCCGTGGAAAATAAAATAAACACCATTTAGACTACTGGATGGGGAGATAAGAGCCTGCTTGAAATATATCCTCTCACCAAGGGGAAACTGAGCAGTTTAGGACTTTTGCCATACTCCTCTGTCTTCATAAATCTTATGCTAGACTGATCATCTAATGACAATATGAGTCAGTTTATGTTTGAATGCTGTTTGTCTAAGATTTACAGCATAGTCTTATTGTCCTACATTTAAGGCAGGAGAGAGAGTTTCATTCCACTGTTCAATGCTATAGATCTCATTGTTCATAAAAAACAATAAATGGTGGCAACTGGTGATCTTTAACCACTTATGTTTCTACTCTGTAAGAGAAAACAGAAGCTGACATGAGCTTGCAAGTAAAACAACATTCTACCTTTGTCAAATTCAATAAAATATGAACTTTAAAGATATTTTAGTGCTCCAGTTTCAAAATGAATTGTTACTCTCTTTTGTAGCACTGGTAGAATAAAAGAGAAGCAGGTTGTGCTAGATATTAATCCTGACTAGTCTTAAAAGTTGTAACTCCAGATAGGCCTACCTTCATTTAACCTGTAAATATAAATCTATTTTGCTTTATGTAAAATCTAACTCTGATCCAGAAGGGAGAATAAATATGTCAAAGTGGAATTTAGTATGGAATGGTATCCTGTTTTTTCAAAGAAGAGTTTCTCTTTGTCAAGATAGAGGTAACCCACTTGTAAGGGTTTTAAACAACGTACATCATATCTTTTCTCCTGCACTTCCTCAGTATTTAATTTATCCTCTGAGAAGAAGGTTCATGTATATTTAAAGAAAAATAACAAAATAAAAACCTGCCTGAATCATGAAGTATTTTATTTTATGAATGCCTTATATTCAAAACATACCATTTTCAGTACAACCAGCACTTCAGATAACCTACTTATTAAACAACAACAGCAAAACAAAACAAACAAACAAAAGAAAATCCATCAGGGCAAAAAGGGTCATTGCAGTAGAGGGAACAGACCATGAAGAATCAAAGGCAGGAAGCTACCTGCAAAAAGCACATGCTGGGATAACATTTTTATCATTTGGATTTGTATTTAACCCTTAGTTACTGCTATACTGATTTATACTGTTTCAGATGTTTCGTTTATCCAGACCATGTGAAAACATCACAATTAGGCTACTTTCTCTGATGGGATGCTGACCATTGTATACTTTCAGAATCTAGGTACTTAATTTAACTCCTTGGACAGAAATTCTGTCAATGTGTTCAGATATATGACATGAGAGAATGGCCAGGGATGATCTATTCGCATTATAACTCTCACACTACCATACAAGGTGTCACTCACAGTTAGGCTTGGTGACACATATCAGATTGTGTAATTTCGCAAATTCAGTAACAGCTGAAGTTACTTTTGTACCATAGCAGAGGGGGGAAAAATAAAATAAAACACAGAGAATGCCAAAGATAGATAGGTAGGTGGCTGTAGTTCAAATTTAAGATTCCTCTGAACACCTTTTGCTATGCATACTTCCTAGATATGCAGTCAGAGATAAAGTGCTTTTTGTTATTTTATTTACAACACATTTTTCCTAGTATGAGTTGGCTGAAATGTTTACATAGAAATATCTATTCCTTACGAGGTAGCTGAAACACTTAGATAGGAACACCTATTCCTTGCTGAAAAAGTGTGAGATTTTCAGATTAACTAGTTAAGAAACATTTGAGCACATCTGTTACTCAAGAGTTGCAAAGCACAAGTGCAATACAGGTTTTTGCTAAAATCCAAAAAAAAAATTATTTGACATGCTTATTAAATATAGAACAATATTTGAGACAAAATCTGATGAAAAATCATCTTTAATGTGTAAAAAGATAAATATATGAATATACTATTGTTTTTGAGATTTAAGAGTAAATTTTAGGAATAACTGATGCCTTAATGAAAATGTCTTACACTGCAATATACCTGCTAGTTCAAAAGAAAGTTTGTATGAAGAAGAAAAGCAATAAACAAGATTGAGAGATTAAAACCTAACTTTGCAAGTCCAGAATATTTATCTATTTATTCTAGTTTTAATTCATTTGACTGGCTTCTTTCTGCCCAGCTCATTTGGCATACACTTTTTGTCTGAACTTACTGTCTGAAGATCATCTCAAAATGACAACTGAAAACACAGCATGATACACAGTATGCTTCTCCTAGCTTATTACCCTGAGAATAAAACAATAAAATGAATAAATAGTGAAGAAACGTGGAGAGGTAAAATCCCTCACAATCACTTTTAAAGCAGAAAAGAATAAAACAGTGATATTTTGTATGTCTAATCAGAGAACTCCCCTATGCAAAAAAAAGATTTGTACATCCACATACATAACTGACCACTTCTTGTTAAATGAACTGCATACCTAAGGATAAGGTTCTCCATTAGCAATATGCACAGATCATTACACCTCTACAAAGCCAAAGAAGCTTTTGAAAAAATTCAGTGCATATACAGCACAGTTAAACTAATACATAATTTCTCATGGAGATGTTAATAATGGCCTGTAATAGTTTCACTGACATCTATTTATAATCTCTTTCTATTTACTGGAAAAAAAAAAAATCCAGCTTTAGTTTTATACACAACTGTATTTTTTTAATCAGTATTCTGTTAAAAAATCATACTTTTTGCAAAAAAAAATGATCACCTTTGGCTGTTTGACTGCTGTCTGTAGTTGCCATTTGCTTAACTTAGGGCTGTAAAAGACAGATTTCTGCTCTACAGCACGAAGGATACCTGTCAGCTGTAAACCACCTAGCAGACTGTTTAGAAAAGAACTACATATTTCAATACTGAGACAAGAGAAAATTACAATTTGTTTAGAGACTGATGACACTTGAGTAAGGACAATGGGGGCTTCAGTTTTGCTGTTTCATTAGCAGGTCCTGTGCCTATTAATACATTATTTCACTTCTAAATTACTGACTCCATTTCTTCTTTTAGGTTGGTTATTTTTTGTAAAGACATGCTGCTTGTTTTAAATAGGTATCTCTCTATTTTTTTTTACATAAACAAGTAAAAATCATTCATGTCCTACTTGTTAAACTTTCTTAAAAATAAATCAAAGAAAAATAATTAGCTTATATATCAATATAAGTCATCAAACAACACATCATTATAATACAGATTGAATGTATACGCAGATATATCATAATTGTCTAACAGATTCCAAATCTGTTCCTTTAGAGCTGATGATGAAAAGAAAAAAAAAAGTCATACAGCTTTATTCAAACAACTAGAGTAAGTATGCCCTTTCTGTTCTGTTTCTTATTTTAAACTATTCTCTTTTTCCAGGTCTGATCTTCCCAGCTGGAGAGCTCAGAGAGATTCATTAAACATGGCACAGGTGATTTCTAAAACATCCCTGTAGCTACTGACAACCATTTTCCATCTGAGGACTTCTCAGTATCCAAATTTTCAATTTCCTCAGGAGCACATTTTCATAATCAGCCCTCACATCCCTATTTAAACTTGTCATCTCACTGTCTGCTAGTAAAAAACTGTGCAGTTCCAACCCAGACAGTAATACTGCGGTAAGTGAAAATATGAATCCACACACTCGTCTCATGCACAGGCAGAGCACTTCTGACTTTCCTTGGTTAACCTGTTATCCTGGTGAGTGAGGTGATCTATGAATCATTTTAAACATCACATTATACCCCTCTAAGAATTGCACTGCAGGGATTTGCATACCATAACAATTTTTTTTCCTTCCTTTCTACACCAACATTCACAACAGGTCATTTTGGCACATGTAGCTTTCCAAGACACAAAAAAAGGTAATGCTTGCATGTGCAACTTTTTTCTTTCAACAAAAACAGAGTATGGACAATTGGGCAATGATGACTAGGGTGGGTTGATCTTGGCTGGATATCAAATGCCCACCAAGCTGTTCTACCATTACATTCCTCAGCAGGATGGAGGGTAGAGAATAAGATGGGAAAAGATCTCATGGATGAAGATAAAGTCCATTTAATAAAGTAAAAACAAAGGTCGTGAGTGAAAGCAAAGGAAATCAAAATGCTTCCAATCAGTAGTCTATGTCCTGACACTTCCTGGGAAATAGGACTTCAGTATGTGTAGCAGTTGCTCCAGAAGAAAGCTGTTGTAATAATGAATGCTACCGCTTCCTTCTCCTTTCTCTTAGCTTTTACTGCTGAGCAGACTTTATATGATATGGAACATTCCTTTGGTCAGTTTGAGTCAGCTGACCTGGCTTTCTCCCCTTGCAAGATCTTGCACAACCACCTCCAACCTACTGATGAGGGATAAATTTGGAGAGAAAGCCTTGATGTTGTGTGAGCACTGCTCTACAGTAGCTAAAACACTGGTGTGTTATCCACACCTTTCTAGTTATCAAGACAAAGTACAGTACTATAGGGGCTGCCATGGGAAAATTAACTCCATCTTAGGTAGACCCAATACAATGACTCTTCGAGAAAAAGTGAATTTCTTACTATGTTACCTAAGAGAGCTTTATAAAAGAAAGCCTGCTCATTTAAGCAAATAACATATAGGCTATATCACCATATATTAAATACAAAATTTCAAAGGAACAAAAAAATTTTTTCCAGCAAACTACCAATCACAATTTTGCTAAAATAAATGTTATTCTACAGCACAGTCTGAATCAGAGACACGAAAGCAGTTTTATTCTGAGCAATACTGATATGGTTCATAGAATCTCAGCAGAAAGCAGTCAACCAGAGTCAGCTATCGGTCAAAGAAATCTGACCTCCAGGGCTGGGATCCTATCATGTTTGAGACACAGTCATAACCAAACAAAATATTGTTCACTCACGAATTAAACACTGCCACTCTCAAAGCTGCTTCCTAAGGAAGGGGGTGAATGAATTAACAAGCATACTAACTTCAAAGGGTCCTTTACAGAGAAGACATATGTAAATATCAGTGCTTTGATCAACAGTGTCCATCACCTGTCTTTCTTCCAACATAGTTCTGCTATTTGTCACAAAGAAAAAAAAATACACTATCAATTATAGAATACACATCTGCTCTAAATATTGACTATTGGGTTGAAATACACCTGTCAGGCTTCTGAAATTTGCATTCCCTAAAGAATGCATTACGACTTTAGGTTGAGACACAGCTTTTCTTTAACAACTTCTTACACTGAAGGAGCTTCATGGGAATTACCTCATCTTAATTTTTAAACTGGCAGATGCTATTGATAATGTTATTGAAGAGTTAAAACTTCATGTCATAGCTATTTTCCACAGGTCTGAAGCAGTGTCTTTGCAGTTTATAGAAAAAAAGGTTGCTACATATAAACAATATGCAATAATCAGGAGAAAAGAAAATAATCCCAAACCAAGCTAAAACCAACTAACCAACCAAAACCAATCTCATATATCCCTCAAAAAATGTGCAGGACTAATATTTGAGAAAACTGGTTTCTTTTCTAGACTCTGCTAACTCTGTAGCCTTCTACCTCCATGGGCCTGATTCCAGTCATTCTACATGGAGTCCAAGCTGATTTAAGGATTCTAGCTGGTAAAAGAACGCAGTTACTTTACTCGCACATCATTATATAATATGGCATGCAATGAAGAGGGATGCATGAAAGTCCTGCCTTTTCTGTCAGGCCACATCTTAAAGTCACTTCACCTAGATAAGAGGGTCTTTAGCTCTGCAAGTGATGGAAAGTACAGGTGTCCTTGCTCAATGCAAGACAGTACATAGACCCTAATTTAGCCTTTATCTCGAGCAGGTACAGCATACCTCTAGAAGGAGGTAATAAATTAGATTCACGACCAATGATAATTCAGGCACCATTATCTCAGAAGTTATGCTATATTCTCCTGCTCCACCTTCATGGTGAGGTCTCAAGCAATCACTGAGACAGACTGTCTACCTTCAAACCCTACCATTCTATGATTCCGTGATTGCTTAGAAACTTCCCACAATAAATGTATTCTTCAAGGAGAAAGAGAGTTTCTCAGGTGAATTTGCAGGCATGGCAGCATACCCTGTCCAGCATAAGTATCCCATATCTACCACAAAAGCCTGATTTGCTATTTTCTTGATCATTGTGTACTGATGTGTACCTGGATAAAATGAGCATTAAATGCTGTTTTCTTCTAGTGCAGGAGCATTTTTACACTCACTTTACACCACAGTAAACGATTACACACATTGCAAGACTGTGAAAGTGAAATTTGAAAGGCACTACTTTTTACCTGTTCTTTACCATCTCTCAGCAGAACGAAAGTATAAAAATGTGGCCAAGCACCTCCAGTAAGAATCATTTGGCTCCATCTGAGAATTTCAAAGCATTTTGCAAACAATCAATTTCCTCCACATCTACACAAAACAAAACACAAAATCCCATAATATTATATAGTGAAGTAAATCAGGACACAAAAAAAAAGTTACCTAAGGTCAAGAATAAGTCAACAGAAGAAACTTTTATGTCTCCAGGAGACCTAATTCCCAATCTCCTCTTCTAACCCCTAAGCCACACCTGCACTTTGTAATAGCATTATCAGTAAAGGACTTCATTTCATTTTCCATATATTGCAGTTGCTCCATCTCTCCTTTTCCCTAGGTCCTAAAAAATGAGACATTAATCCTTCTCTGACACAAACGTCTTTTTTTCTGATATGTTGATGTTCATACAGATGTGGATTTGCTCCTCTTCTTTGCTCTGCCTGCCAGTGAGTAAAGCTTAAAGTGTCTTTTTGTTCAACAAAAGGGTTATATAGAAAAGCAGAAAGAAATAAAAAGAGTTGAATAAGAACAAGGTAAGAAATAGCAAGCTGTTCCACAATTCTCAACTGATGATGCTGTTCCGTGACAAATCAGGCTTGCATAGATTCTGTCATAAGCTAACAGAAAGACAATACAACTTCCAAAGGTCACTCTTGTTTTCAAAACACTGCATTAAAACAAGATGTTGCCTTTAATTGCTTTTTTTTGGCCAACAACTATGTACTCCTTCCTTTTATCAAATGTTGACATGAGTCAAGCACTTGTGAAACATAGTTGCCACTCAAGAAATTCTTAGAGCAGCTAAATTCCACAGAAAATACAATAATAGTAAGGATAGCAGCAGCACTTGCATGAGATGGTGCCATTTCTCTGATGCAGGAACCAATTGGACCACACGTTTTCTCAAAGAGACCAATTGAAATCACCAGTCTTTCATAGAGAAAAGGTCAGGCTCAGCTTTCACACATTCTTATGTTCAACTGCATGTGAATTAAGAACTTACCAATGCATAATTACCCCTTCAGTAGGTGTCTTCCCAGTAGGAAGAATAATCACATTATTAGGCCCAAGTGTGGCACTAGCTAATCATATCACAGGTTATACAATTTCATCATGAGAGTCCTCTTGAAGAACATTGTATACTTATATACTTCCATCCTATCCTTACAAGTGATTTTAAAGTGTAATTCCAATGCCAATACAGTAAATGCGGACTGGAGCAGTTCAAGTGTTGCCTGTATGTCCCTGAGGAACTCAGAATTTCATCCTCTAAGAGACTTGAGCAGACAACCACTTTTCTATCCCCAGTGCCAATTGCTGCAGTAAACTACTACTTGTTTATCTGAACTGCTACATGTGTATAATGAATATGTGATTATTTATGTCCTTTAATCCCTTTCTCTCTGCCTCTTCCATACACCTTCCAGCATCAGGAAACTCATATCAATTATGACACTTAGCATCAAAAGCATGTTGCTCAGGCCCTACTGTTTTCTTAAGATACAGAGAACATTTATGAGTCAACACTTTGCAAGACAGAAAGCTGAACTGGATCTCAACATAGCATAAAAAACCCTACCCCATTGCGATGCGTGGGCAATCAGCCATATAGGGACTTAAACTAAAAGTGGTCTTATTATGCAAACAGTAGTCTCTACTATGCAAATAAATACAAACAAAGCAAAACACGGAACTCTTGAATAATATCAGCTGCTGCTGGCAGTGAAAAAATCATTTCCTATAATCACCTAAAAATGAACATGACCTCCTCTGTTTTAAGCATAATTGATATATATGCACCTAAGAGATCACAGATATGACAGAAATGCTTTTAAAGTCAAAATGTCTACATCCATTTCTTTAACAAATGGTAAAGCCGTACAAGCAGACATACTAATTAATCTTTCTTGCGACTGAAACATCAACACCAGCACAGCTACATACTTACATTAGTGTTACAGAATTTAATTGTATAAAGCAGAGTAATCTAACACACATGAGAACAAACTTTAAGCAGGGGACAGATGCAAAAGACAAAGGAGGGAAGCTGCAGTTTTTTAAGCATTATTAAGAGTCTCCAGCTACTTTTCACCTTATGCTTTTACTAAAATAATAGTGGAAGAGAAATGTATATAGTTTTGAGGACAGTATTGCAGAAAAGACTCTATGTCCCCTTTTGTTTTAAAGTTCTTGCAGCAGCTATACTGAATCTGCATTACAATGCTTTGCCTCTGGGCAGCAGCAATACCATAGTATGCTAAGGCTAACTATAAATGTTTAATCACTGCCTATGATCTCAGCATAGTCCACCAGTTTCATTTTGTGACCATGGGCCAAGCTGTGCAGAAATATCCTAAATCAAGGTTTAACAGCATCAGTTAGAAATTACTCTGGCTGTGAATCCTCTTATCTTCTCTTATTCATACTACCCAGCTCTGAAGGCAGACTGCTTTTCCAGCATAACTGTTAAACCTAAAGATGCACCCCACAATGCAGAGCACGTAGACAAGCAAATTAACTCTCAGTCACATTAATGTTATCTAGACCTCAGTGATATCCACACTCCTACAAACTACGAAGCCAGCTGTCTGTTCTCTGTGAAGCTGAAAAGTCATAGTAGGACCCAGAAAAAGTGAGAAAATGAGACTGATCAAGTTCACTTCAATAATAATGTTGTTTTGCATACAAGGAGGGGTTTTGGTAAGTAACCAAAGAAGAGATTTCCTTCTCATTTGAAAGAAAAAAAACCAAAACACTGGGAAACAAACAAGGCAGGATATAATAGGGAGGTCCATTATATGATATGTTAAACTGAATTTTCAGGGTTCCAGGGTATAAATAGTCTAAAGATGTAAAAAACTGACATTCAACATCCTGTAAGCTAATTATGAGCAACTGCACTAGTAATCCTGAGTGAACTATTCACCCTTTTCATTGACAGAAATGCACTGGCATAACCTGACTTTAATAATAGACTGGTATCTCCAGCATTGTGTTTTAATGAGTTCTGATTTGATATTATGAACAGCTTGTCCCATATTAGTGTACTGGTGATGGCCTCCTACAGTTTCTCTTTGAAAAGAAACTAAATTAGGATCACAGAATAACAGATTTTGTAAACTCTGGAGGTTGCTCCAAAAGACAGGCAATGATCTATAACAAATATATAGGACATTAATACAAGGATAATTTTGTGTCTAAAAAGTTAAATAATCAAGTCTGTACTCAGGAAATCTGTGCCATGTATTAACTTGTCTGTGTTTAGACAGTTAACTAGATGTGTAAATAAATATCTGTTTCACAGAATCACAGAATGGTAGGGGTTGGAAGAGACCTCTAGAGATCATCTAGCCCAACCCCTCTGCTGAAGCAAGACCGCTTAGATCAAGTCATTCAGGAACACATCCAGGAGAGTTTTGAAAACCTCTGGAGACAGAGATTCCACAACCTCCCTGGGCAGCCTGTGCCAGGGCTTCCTCACCCTTACAGTAAAGAAGTTTTTCCTTAAGTTTAAGTGGAACCTTTTTTCTTGCAGCTCTTGTGCATTACCCCTAGTCCTACCACTGGACATTACAGTAAAATGTGTTGCCCCATTCTCCTGACATATATATTTTAAATATTTGTAAGTATTTTTGAGGTCTTCCCTCATTGTCCTCTTCTCCAGGCTGAGCAGTCCCAGAACCCTCAACCTTTCCTCATAAGGAAGATGTTCCAGTCCCCTGATCATCTTGGCAGCCCTGCGCTGAACTCTCTCCATAAGTTCCCTGTCCTTGAGCTGGGGAACCCACAACTGGACACAGGGCTCCAGATGAGGCCTCACTAGGGCAGAGGAGATAGGGAGGATAACCTCACTCAAACAGCTGGTCACTTCTTGATGCATCCCAGGATGCTATTGACCTTCTTGGCCACAAGGGCACATTGCTGGCTCATGTTTGGTTAGTTTTAACTACCAAGTCCCTGTTTGCAGAGCTGCTCTCCAACACGTCAACTCCCAGCCTGTATTGGTTGCTTCTCCTGAGGTGCAGGACTCTGCACCTGCCGTTGTTGAACCTCATTTCTACATGCAAATACTTAATCTTTTCAAAGCTATGTGGCCTTTCACCAGGCAAAGCTATTTCTTGGTATTCCAGTGGATGACTATGCTGAGTCCACGTGCAATTTGTCTATTTCTTTTAGTAGTCAGTTGTTTTACGTGAGTTTGGAGTAGACATCATTGAACAACTATTGCACAACATTTGGAAAATTACTGCATCATAAAGTCCCATTGCTTCAACTGAGGTTAAATTGTACTCTTCAGTGGTGTTTCTTTAAATGAAGGGCCAAAGTTGCTTCACCAAACAAGTACTACAGTCATGCTCAGCTGCTCTCAGGCAGGAAATTAATTTTTTTAAAGAATGTTTTGCAATTCTTTGGCTATATATACATAATTATAGATATTTTTTTTTCAATCTAACAAAATGGAAGATGTAAGAGGTTGTATTAGTAGAGGGAATTCCAGATGGAATAAGCCACTCAGATATCCCATAGGTGGAATGATTAGCTTTCCTTAAAGATCTCTCTGGCATTCTGCAGGATTTTTATTGGTTTATTCTTCTCATTTTTATCTGACATTCCACAAAACAGTTCTGAGATTTGTACATCATCCTTTGCCTATGGCTTTAATAATGTGTACTTTCCCTTCAAAATTACTCAAAACTGCTTAAATACAGGCCTCCTCACATTTTCAAATAATAATTTAAATAAAAAGATAACTTTTGGGGAGTTAGTAAAAAAATATTGCAGTGCTTGTCTGCTTTCACATGTAACACAGGTCAAGTATTTCACTTACTCTCTGCTCATGGTATCAAAACAAAAAGGTAGGAGCCCAGATTCCATCTGCAAAAACAGTAAACATTTTGGAAGCCTGCTCTTCTCACCTGTTCCCTCCACTGAAAAAAAAGAAGCATTCCTATTTTGATATTGTTGTTGTGAAGTGCTCATTAAATTATTGCTCATAGCAGGGGGCAAGCATACTTTTGACTAAATCTGTTAGCCAGACTCCTGCAGTGACTCTCCTCTGGATTCCCCAGCAGACGCCTCTTTGAAGTGCTTATAATAAATGGAATACAACTGGGAGAAATCAGAAAGGGCAATGTTGACAACTGTCATAACAGGTTACAGATTGAATGGCAACTGAGCAGAAGGTCTCTCTCTCTTTCTCTGTCTCACTCATACCTCAGATCTCCTTAGTATCATTTCTGGTAGGCGTCCAACCTCAATTAGCAGGAGTTTCTGGAAAATTGCATTTCTCTCTAAATTCTCATGCTCTGCTGTAAACGTAATGCACCGTTACAGGCCACTAGGTCTTCTAGATTAAATGGTTTTGCAACTGTAACAGCATATCCACTATGATAGGCAAAGTGCCAAGATATAATTGGTGATACATAACAGAGATTACAAGCAATATTAATGGAGGATATATTTCAAGGAAAGACCCATTTTCATTCCAGAAGCATTTTTATGCCATTATATAAAGGTCAAAAAAGTTAATGCTACTAAATATGGTACAATTCCTCAGCAACCATTTTTATCTGATGAATGCTATATATTTACGTTGTACTGCAAATTACCTCATCAATTATCTTATTTCATCAGCACTAGGAAATTCAAAATATATGACAACTTTAATCCACTCATAGCTGATAGTTTTACACGCTGTTTATACTGCTTAACCTGTGAAAGCACACATTTTTTAAATAAAACATTCATACGTACTAAAATCATATGCATACTAGTTTAGTTGGTAATAACAAATATAAAGTTCCTCTAAGTCAGGAAAATTATATCCTATCCCTATTCCAAGTGTTACAATATCTAATAACATTTTCAGCTCTTATTAATACATTGCTTTGCAATATCAGCCTCTAAGGTGAGGGCTTGAAACCCCAAGAAAAATTGGATACCTAACAAAATCTATTTGAAGGTTAAATATAAGAATCAATAAAAACAAAGAAACAAAGGTTAAAAAAACCCCAAAATTTCACACACGAAGCCTCCACAGTCTAGTAAGGTGAAAGGCAAAGGCCACTTGATTTCAGATTTCTCTTTTTCAAATCAGTCTAAAAATTTCTTGTTATATCAGAGGCTAATACTACACAATCCAACAGGATTTTCTGAATCTTAATTTCTATGATTCCACAAAAAAGCACACTAAGTGGGAATTAAAGCACCTCTGACTGAAGGATGCTAAAATGTAAGTTAACTCTGAGCAACAGCAACTCATTGTGTTCTTGTTCTGAATGATAATTTGGGGCATGTGTAAGACAAGCCTGAGGCCTAACCAAGACGTCCCATGGAGAGAGGAGGAACAGGCAGCATGGTATGAGCCCCACAGCAACACTTTCAAGTGCTGTATTTCAAAAATAAATCTCAGACTATGCGTGGTAGAGAGGACATAGGGACAGAAGCTTTAATTAGCCTTCCAAAGAAGAACTTTAAGTTTTAATTTTCAAAAAACTTTCTGAAATCCATCATTTACAGATTAAGTGAAGAACATGAATAAATTCTATTGGTAAACAAAAACATAGTAGCAACGAAAACAGAGGACTGCTAAACTGTGCAAGAGATTGTGCCAAATTTAAAGAGAAATTTCAATTTCAATAATTTCAATGAGAATGAATAATGACAGACTATTTAGGAACTCAGTTTTACTCAACATATGCAAACACAGAGAAAATTATCTTCTCAGACACTGGAGAAATTATTTGAAATAAGATGTGACATATTCTTTGCAATCACTCCTCCTAATACAGCACCAGGTTAATGTCAGTGGCCTTAGTTAGCTGTCATACTATTTAATTGCAAATTCAAGTTAACTTAGGTTTTCCTATTCATGCTCCTGTCCATCAAACCAGTGTAACAGTTACTTTAAAGTTGGCCATGTGGGGGAGATCACCGAAATCTTACTACTGAAATATTTGTCTAATTAATTATCAAAAAAAAAAAAAACCCAAAAAAAAACCCGAGAAAACAGAAAGTGTAATTGTACAGTTATAAAACAGTGTCACTTCTTATCTTGGCTAGGAACCAGGGACTGTAAGTTCTGTGCTTGTAGAGCTTCTCAATATGCACTATCACATCACCATGCTCACAACTCCGTAAGTTGTCTGCACTGTGGACAAATTCTAACTTACATGGTTGGTGGACCAGGACTTGCAGGCACAGCCCAAAATTTCCCACTTGCTTTTGAGAGGATGTTATACTATCTCAGATGTTACCAGAGATAAAAGACGCAGTACTCAAATACATAGAATAATTACTATAAGAGAAAGAAATTGAAGGTCAAAAGGACCGACTTTGGCTGTGGGTGATATTTGACTCATACACACTCATCTTTCTTAAATCTGATTCAACATAATTGCCTCCAGCACTCCTTAAAGCAATAAAGGCATCTTATTTCTTTACTCACAAAACAAAAAATTCCATAAACATCACTGAGAAAAATGTTTGAAAAAAACTGCAGAGGTGCAGATGATTTACCCCAGCAAGATGCTACTCAGGCTAGACACTAACTATACATGCTGTCTTGGTGTATGGTCATGAATGATTCCGCAAGCAAACAGTTTGCTGTAAAATCTGTTGACTACATTAAGAATAGTTGTTTTCTAAGCAGACCCCTAAATCTCGATTCCATTCCAAAACATTTACCCAAAGAAAACAAGAAAAATTACTAAGATAGTCTGTCTATTTTTACTCACCATAAAAATTAAGATCACACTGAAATTTTTCCGATTTCAAATTTAGCCTTTCATTTTCATCTTGTTCCAGAAGAAAAAGGGAAAAAAACCCAACCCAACTCATATTTTAGTAACAGTGATTCAAATATTGTCATCTGAAATGCAAATATTCAAAATTTGAAATTGTAGTGAAATTTTTTTTACATAAAAAATATATATCACTGAGGTAGATCCTAAATCAGCAGTAAAAACTTATCTGAAAAGGTAACATAAAATTGGTACAGAATAAATTAAAATCATCTTTATAAATAACAACAATACCTTAAAAAAAACCTCAAATGATTATTTTCTTATAAGCATTTCAAAAGTAAAGTCACAACCACTTTAGTAACAGCTTCAATGGTTTAAGATGGCAGCATCCCACAGTAGTGCTAGCAGAACAGATTGTCTCAACACTCCTTAATTTAAGTAGAAAACTTTCCAAAACACCTCCACTGGTCTTTTAAATTAAGCTGGCTGGCTGTGTACTAAGAATCACAAAAACTCCTATAGTTGAAAGTAGAAATTCTCAAAACGTGCATGGTAACAAAGACCAAAAATTAAAATATTTTAGAAAAAAAAAGAGAGAGGTAAGAAAAAGAGTAAGATTGCTTTTACTGCAGCAATGATCGGGAAGGCTGCAACACAAACTAAAACCAAAATTGTTTCTCTAATGTAAGTCAAGAACCGCTTTTCTATAACAAACAACAGGAATTTTGAGAACCTAACATTTATACAATTAAAACTCACGAAAAATTCAAAATTCCAAATCTAACTCAAATTTTCAAACTCTTGTCTAACTTCAGAGAATCTTTCTATCAGCATTCACCAAAAACTATTTCACTATAAGTAACTAAGTGATCTCTGCAAGCTAAACAGTCGGCTGTTACATTTGTTCCCTTTTTGCAATTAGCGTGAAGCTTTTTGTGCAATTTGGCCTTGGCAACACGTAACTACTGGAGATGCCCTGATCTTTGAGTTAGCATGAAATTCATTGCTTTCAAATACTAACCATATATATATGATTCATATAATTTTACTAATATTTACCTTTAAAATAAAGATTTAATTATTTTAAGTATTTATTCAGTTCTCTCAGCATCCACCTAAGTTATACCAGGGAGTTAAGTCCAATTGACAGTTAATTAGTATTGAAGACACAGTAGTAATAATGTTGATCATTGAGCACATAGAATAGGTGTTTGTCATAAAAGATTATCAAACTCTAATTTTGCATACAGCAAGGTTTAGAAATTTATGTATATACACATTCTATTGCCAAACAGGATGAAAGATCTTAGAAGGTTTAGTGTTGGCATTTTTATTTGGCTCTCAGACTAATATCCATAAATGATATAATAATCCACATCCTACTTTGGGGTAGTTCCAATAGTAAAAGTCATTGAAAGTACTTTTGTTCAGACACACTGCATACATAAAGGGAAAAGAGAATGTATGTTTAGAATAAAATGTTTATTTGCAAGTTATGCTGGAAGTTGATGTGGTTTTTATGCCTTAATAGATAAAGATAATAAATTTTTAAGGTAAAAGGCATCTTGGTAGAAAACTGTAATTTGAAAAATGTCCTCCCCGAAGGTCGTCAAACCCTGAAAGTGTCCACATTACATAGCTGTGGCAAAACCTTCATTTTAGAGGTAATTAGCTACTCCCAGATCTTACTCCAATACTTTTTTACACAGGGACTCAATAGCTAGGTTTTGGAACAACATACTCATTTTAGTAACAATATGCACGGAGACTGAAATGCAATACACTATTTTATATCAAGTCCTTTGAAGACAAATTTGGGATTTAAGGATAATACTGCTGTCCTTAAAGGTACCTTATTGTTGCTGATTGTGCTGTTGGATGTTTATTTTCTTCACCAGACTTTATAGATTGAATCATTCACTGGATGAAATGGCACATGAGTTTCATAGTATGGAAAACTATGAAAATAATTTGAGGTAGAATCTGAATGTAAGGCATTAAAAAATTTATATATTGTTCTATATAATGTAAATGCACATTAATTTAGAGAGCACTATGCTTTTATGTGTAAAACCCAAACTGATCAATGGGATACAAATAGAAAAGTGGATTTGACTTTGGAAAAGGGGAAAGAAAAAAGGAAGTAAGGTTTGTCTTCATACTGATGCAAGAATAAATATCTCTATATAAAAAAAACCCAAAAAACAACGCCACATAATAAAGATTCACACTTGTACTATACTTTAAAAGACCACATTTCTCCTTTCTGTTTCATAACAGTGAAAAAAGCCTAATTCTTACATTTAATATTGTCATTTGACTAAATTAAAGGATTAACTGAAAAACCCAGATAAGATACAGCTAGTTCAATTTGTTCAATAGAAACATGTGTGTTTTTTTTTAAAAAAAAAACCTTTCACTCATAAATCTTAATAGTGAAATATATAAGGACAAGAAAAAGTAATAATTTCTTTTACTTTGCAGATGTGAAATTAATTACAGAGATAAGTAAGTTACCAAGGGTTATTCAAAATCTTTAAAGATTGAGACTGAACACCAGATCTCAACCCGGTGCTTTATCAGCATTTCATTTTTATGAGTGGTACAGTATCAGATCTATTGTACTATTAAAAGTACACATACTTACTGCCTCCTCTACATACTCGATCTATTCTATTGGGAAACAAAGAGACAAACAAATAAACAACCCACAAGTAAATATTAGGAGAAAGAAGAATCCTTTTTCTATACAAATCATGAACACATAATTTCTCTTGTCTTCATAAATTTGTATGCTATAAACACAACTTTGACCACAGAACCATGCATGGACATTCTCACAAAGTGAAGTATTATTCAAGAAATCCTACTTGCTTATTCAAAATACTGGATATAAGCTTTCACAGTTTATTGGATGCCTTTTAAACACATGACTAGAATCCAGGAGATTGAACACAAAATTTGCACGGTCATTGGGAAGCAAAGAAGTATTGCACTGGGCAAAAGTATGCCCATTCATAAAGCTAAGGCTCATAAAGGATGTCAAGTCCTCTTTGTCACTCAAATACATAGGAACTCGGTGCTCCTTTACTGATCCTCATCAGAGGAAAACATATGCCCTACACACATCCCCTTGGCTGTCCATGTCAGGAATTTGCTTTCAGCACTATCATCACATAATATTTGATCTCAGTTTCATAATGGATAACAAAATATCATGTTAGAATAAGTAAAGAAGATCAGTCATAACTTTCATTAGAGCCTTTCTTTGTGTATACATTGCCTAAGCTCACCAGCTATATAGCAGCAGGATTTGCTTCCAGATGGATCAAAAGCAAAAGTATTGGTTGCATTCTAGGATTCTGGGTTTCTTGTCAATTGGGATCAAATCCACAGGTCAAGGAAAAGAAATCTTGACTGTTCAGAGGTATCTGAGGTAAGTTTGCTGTTCCTGCAGGAATGATGTCTAGCAGGCTACAGCAAGCAGAGCCTGGTGAAGTAGTAAGGTTCAGCTACAGTTAAGTCCTCTTTTCAAGTGAAAATACAATAAAATAAACCTCAAATTCAAACATAAAAGTGTCATATACTGCTAACATTGGTCCTCCATCCTGAAATAATTTCATCCTTCACTTCTGCAGCATTTAAAAGGCAGGTCGTTCTTGACTAACCTGATCTCCTTCTATGACAAGGTGATGTGCTTAGTAGATTAATGAAATATTGTGGATGTGGTCTATCTGGCCTTTAGCAAAGCCCTTCACACAATTTCCAACAGCATTCTCCTGGGGAAAGTGGCTGGTTACAGCTTGGATAGACATACTCTGCATTGAGTGGGAAATTGGCTGGAGGCCAGGTCCAGGGAGTGGTGGTGAATGGAGTTAAATCTAGCTGGTGGCTGGTCAGCAGTGGTGTTCCACAGAACTCAGTCTTGGGATCAGTTTTGTTAACATCTTTATCAATGATCTGGATGAAGGGATTAAGTGCACCCTCAGTAAATTTGCTGATGACACCAAGCTGAGCAGGTCTGTAGACCTACTTCAAGACAGGCAGGCTCTTCAGAGGGACCTCGATAGGCTGGATTGATGGGCTGAGGCCAATTGCATGAGGCTTAACAAGACCAAGTGCTGAGTCCTGCCCTTGGGCGACTAGAGCCCCATGCAACATTACAGTCTTGAAGCAGAGTGACTGGAAAGCTGTCA